>CAJNIZ010007180.1:0-52386 GCA_905231905.1 Symbiodinium pilosum
TTAGGTTTAGAGCTTTAGGGTTTAGGGTTTAGGGCTTACCCACCCCGCGGAGAGGGCAGCATTAAAGAACCACATGGGGTGTAGGTAAGGATGTATAGAAATGTGTATGGTTCAGGGTTCAAAATTACTCTCCCCCAGAACTAACGTGGATCCTCGACAAGGACCTCATCAAGACAGCTGTCCATCTCAAGGGGAGCTATATGGGGTTGAATTTCAGTTTGGGGGAGCGTAGGGGCCAATGAAGTGTGAAAGCAATGGTAAGCACGATGATCACAACAACCATATTCCGATTGAGATCTTGCAGCAAGCTGAATACCTCTTCTTTGCGTGCAGGAAAGAAGGGAAAGATTGTAGTGACAACGATAGCCGTGACAACATCCAGAACCTAATCTCCAAATCATGTAGTTCCTCCTGCTCTTTTACCCAAGAGCCAGTCAATTAAACCTGGAAGCAAAACTAGTTAGCACACCCCGTAAGCTTGCTCCAAGGGCCCCACGTCCTTCTGCCTGACGGCCAGGCGCCACTCCTGACTGCATGCAAACAGGTCGAGAGATGCTATGAGGCCAAGGGATTTGTGGAAAAGCTTCGCGGGCTTTCTCAAGTTTCGAGACCCAGCACATCCCAAATCAAATTTTCGAATCAATCCTAACGAAAGCATCTCACAAAAGCCTCTGGTAGCCTCGATTCAAAGGGTTAAAACATATGACCCTTAAATAAGCATCGAATAGAAGTCACGAACCCTTTCCCGCCACTTTGTGGACTTTGCACCTGTGGCTCCAGTACCCCCAGAACATAGTTGGTAGTTTCCCAAAAGAAGGGGACCCCAATATAGACCCCAAAATACTATAGTCCTTATTATGGGGACCTCCAAAGGGGTACCCTTAATTTTGGGAACCCCCCAGTTCTGACCATGGCCTCGGTGGAGTGCATCTGCCTCGCAAGCGCATTTGCCACCTGGCATTTGAAAGTGCTTCGAACTGTTGACACATTGAGTGTAGCTGAGGTTGCGGGCCTTTAGACCGTAACATCCGAATTGCTTAATGTCATGCTCGGGCACGGTGGGCTTCCGACAGAGCTTGCAGGCTTCTGCAAGAAAGCGGAGATGAGTTTGATACAGGGTGTGTGTCAATCCCTCTCCTGCTTTGGTCACTCCTGAGGCGAGCCCAAACGCGAGAGCCCAAACGCAAACTGCATGAAATACTGAAACCATGTATCCCTGTGGACGCGCTTACCCCCGACGACATTTATAGAAAAAAACATCATGCTTGCCGAGGACGCCCTAGGTGAGTGTGAAGCTGTACATATTCCTAAAGACGCCACCGGCACACATAATGCATTACACGTCATCCATCTGCAGCCTGTATACCAATTCCCTACGCACGCGAATACCAATTCACCAATGCAGCGATTTATCTGTACATTCGACATAAAGTCTTGCACTCCTGCACACACGGTTTCAGGTAGGACTTATACCTCAGGTCCTACCAGAAGCACAACACACACACACACATATTGCAACGCTCACTGATTCCGACTACTTGCAGCACAATAAACTTAACAACAACCTCGAACCTCGTGCGATACCAGAATCATCCCATATTGCGTTTTTCAAACGAGTCCGTAGAACCTAAACCTGGACCGTACATGCCAACACCTAGACAGAAGCCCGCGACCAATCCGTAAACACCGAACCCCAAGCTAAGCACCACACCCCAAAACCCTACTCAACCATCCAATCACTGAACTTCTAAGCTCCGAACCCTGAGCTTCTGACCTCCAACCACCCCCTAGCCCCCCGCCCTGCCCTAGTACCTCTAAAAAACCTATAAAGGATAACCACCCTGCCATAAATCCTAATTCCATTCTAAAGGGTCAACCCCGCTACCCAAAACCCTACACCCCTTTTTCAAAGGACCAGCCCCCTTCCCCAAACCCTCCACTCGCCTTTTTGCGGCCCGCAAGACACCATCCCTAAACCCGACAAATCCCTTTTTGAGGCCCCCAAGCCCTACCAAACCTAAAGCCAAAATCCCTATAATCCCCACATCCCCTTCTAACGCAGACCTGGCCCTCGATGTCGACGTGGTCCGCAAGTTGGCGACTCAGGGACTGAGACGAGAAGTCCCGGAACTCAGCCTTGTCTTAAAGATAGCTATAATAACAATAGTGATACCCCGTGCAAAAGTAACAGGAATAATAAGGCTAGTTAGCATAGTAATAGTAATGGTAAGAACAGTAATCATAGCAGAAACAATAATAGTAACAATCATAAAGATAATAGGCTGGGTAGGGTTCTCGTTAAAGCGGCTATAGGCTACAGGGGATATGTATATACATATATACCTGAACATAGATTATACAGAGTTCTCTTTGAAAGGAGTTATAGGGGTTCGGGGCCTAGCGTTTAGCTATATTCGGATTATATCGGGTTTAGGGTCTGAAAGGGCGTCAGGGTGATTCAAGGAGTGTGGGCCACGGGTACCAACGCGGTGGAAACCAGAAGAACTCATGATGTTATCTGGACAAGGTTACATTGTCTCAGGTCTACTGACTTTTGGCCGGGATCCAGGGTTTAGTGCTTGACGGGGGCGGGCATCACCAAATAATGGTTTTCTACAACATCCATCATACCTGACAATCTCTGTCCTCATGCTATGATCTGGACATATGGCAACAGGCAAGCCTCCGAACACAGTATACCCTAAAGCAGCACAGTCGTAAGTAGTAGCAACGCCAAGGGCCATTTTGCACCCCCCCCTTATTAAAGGACTGCGAAACCAAAGCGACTTCCATGGTTTGGGCCACAGCTTTCGGGGGATGGGCTGATGGCGGCCCTCCTTGCCTAAAGTGTAATACCTGAGCTTCAATTAAACCCTGAAACCTACTGTTGATACTAAAAACCTGCATGATCAAAGTATACTATAACCCCATGATTCCCAAAGTACTTTGGGATCATGCAGGATTTTTGGTAATTATCCACCGTGTGGATTCAACCAGTCTTATTCGCTCCTGCCTGAAGGCCCATGAGCTGCTCCTGCAGAAATGTCTCGTGTGCCTGCGACCTTGGGCAGTTGATAATTATATATAGGGGTTCTTCTTGGAAGATATAGTGATGATGTACGAAGGGGTTATTCAGGGTTTATACAGGGAACGTGGAGGTGCTCAAGATCATAACCCAATTAATAGTGTCAATGCTTCTCCCCAAAATCAAAGCGTGTGGTGGCAGCTGCTGCGCCTAGTTGCTTGCAGGTGCTGGCAACTTGCGACATGGTCAACGGGCTTCGTGTGCTCTATCAAGTTGCACTCTCCAAGCTAGTCACGCAGACAATTCAAGTAAGTGCGCGGGCTTTAAAATGCGGAATTACTCGCAACTCGTACACAGCCAAAGAGGGGGCCTGGTTTTGGCAAGATCTGCTTCAGTATGCAGCTTGGCAATTCTAAGCAGTTCCTGGTGGCGAGCAAATCCTGACGCATGGACTGCTCTGCTAGGACAGTCCTTAACATTCTGCGCCACTTTTCCTAGAGCCCCTTATGATACCCACCCACACACACGTCTTCCTTATAAATCCACATAAAACGCCAGACCCTCAGAGAACCTCCTACAACCCCACACCCCACGGTCACAGATCCTTACCAAAGCTCTTCGAAAGTCAGGACGGTAAGCCGGGCTGCTGCTGTGCCCGACTCTCCAGCACATTGATTCGCTGCGTGTCTACAAAACTCCGATCGTCGAAGACCTGACAGGTGGCTGGACATTTGAATCATTAGTGTCTCAGGATGGGATGCGATGATGTGAAGGTTTGAGCTTAGAGGCCAGATTTGGGGTGTTGAGTGAGCGCGGGGTTGGGCTGCAGTCTATGGGGCGTCAGCTTCATTGGCATAGGATCTAGGTTGTGCATTTAGGGGGTTCGATTGACCCCCGGCCATTGAAAGTATTTGAGCGCAGCGGCGGTGATAGCTCAATACTGCAAATTGGCCTCTATCATTGCATTAATTGTCTCGGTGGGGGGTCCCTAGGTGGCAGACATCGATGGTGAAGGGCTCTTTGTAAACCGTTGAACTATCTGAGGTTCACGTGTTGGGTGTTGCTCATGGGGCATTGGGTTTGAAACTTAAGCAAGGCAGGTACCAACTTGCGACTGCAGCTCCTGAATTATTACTCCCCGCCTGGGGATGACAAAAAAGCAGACAGGTTGCAACCATGGTAGACCAGAAGACCACAAGTACAGCCGAACGTGCTAAACTGAGACCTTGCGAAGCGCCATGAGTTCGTCCTCCAGCTTGTGGATAAGTGCAGCCTGCCAGCACAAGCAACAACAGCGGTGGAAGCACTGAGAATGCAATCGTATCAGCTGGCCTTAGAGTCACAACCTGTTGTCAAAATTGCAGCGGTCGTTGTCGGGCGGGGTCATTATTACCGTCATCAAACAAGAAGGAGGAGGATGACAATAACAAGTCGAGATTGCAGAAATCCCATGCTCGGGAACAGTGTTGATGGAACCCTGCTTCTTCAAGCACTAGTGATGCTGGTCACCCATGGATTGCGCGATTTTTGGACAAGATCATTCAGTTCCGCGCCAATTCGTTTCGAGGTGCTGATTTGTGCGGAGCTGCGGGCATCCGGATTGTAGTTGAAAAGCCTGTATCTCAGCTACCAAATCCCAAGCCCAGTTCATTCATCAGGAACCAGCATTAATACCTGGCACCAGCTGGGATACCCAAGCAGCACCTTGTACGGGATCAGGGTTACGTATACCCTCCGCCAAAACATGAAAGGGTTCACGGTCTTCTGGAAACCAACCAGAACATGTTACAACCTTCTAAAGCCTCGGTACCCTAAACCCTAAACCGAGAGCTCAGCTTTTAGACATGGACCATGCCGCTATGGTTCTCTTACGTGGCCTCTCTGCAGCATTTACTGGGGATCCAGGAGATGCAAAAACAGGGTCTGCGGTGTATGTGCGAAGTCCTCAGGCTATGCACGCCTGAAAGAGAACCATTTTTTTATAGAACTCCAATGCCACTACCCTTAATGTTTCAATCTCCATCAGCAACAGGCGACCTAAGAGACAAGCATAAACATGACGCAAAACTGCAGGGTCTGGACTCTAGGTCAAGTACATGATCAGCGATGTTGAGTGTAGGGCTCAGGGTTTGCGTCTCTACTGATACGATTGAAAGAAGAGGGGATGTTTCAAGGGCCATGACTCTAAGATGGCGACACAGATGACCATCTGCAGAGCTGTGTTTTGGGGTTCAGGGATTCTCTTGGCATATGTGGATTATAGGGGGTTACAAGACATTTAGGGCGTCAGGGGGTTGATTCAACCGGGTTGATAGGATTTGAGGTTTAGGATCAGGGTTTGGGGTAGAGTTCTAGGATTTTTTTATCTGGACCTTGGGCGCAAACCTCAACACGCTATGAAACCTATAGCACTGGTACCCCCAAACCCTGAAGCCCGTCAGCCGAACCCTATCAACCTATGAACCTCAAGATACCATTCTACCCCCGAAATGCTCTCGACCCTATCCCCAACATCCCCTATAAACCCCCATAATCCCGCAGCCCCCCTTATGCCACGCACTGTAAGCCCTCGTTGGACCCCTGAAGCTTAAAACCTAAGCCCTAAATAGTAGTTTCCAATTTCTTTTCCATTATACCAATTTAACCCCAATCTAACCTTAATATAACCCTCAAATGCAGCCTGAGACTCGCAGCTGTCAAGACGCTGCTCACAGGCCGCAACACGAGATACCTGGCGACCAAAATGGCGAAGGTTCAAAAAACTGGGATTAGGATTTCATGTCGGTTGGGTTGAGGGTGTAGCATATGAGCCATAGCCTGAACCAATAAACCCCTACAGTAGTTCCCCATGCAATCCCCTTTAAGGAGCTTAGACGATGGTTCATATAATGTTTGTAGGGGTCAGGGTGCAGGAGACTGAAAGGCAAACACTGGAAATACCGGGTTTAGGGTTTAATGTTTATAGGGTTTTGGGTTTTGGGTATTCAATATGTGTAGGGTTTAGGGTTTGCAGCTTATTGCTTGTAGGGTCTCGCATTTCAAAGTCAATGTTTACAGGGTTCAAAGATTCGGGCTGAGTATGTATCAGGTTTGGGGTGCAGAGGGTTCAATACTCATAGCTTTGTCTTCATTGTTCATTGCCAATGGTCTTTTGATACTAAAACCCTGCATGATCTTGGTATAGCCTCCATCCCTAAACCCTAAACCCTAATCCGTAACCGCCTGCATCCCTATAGACCCGATACACCAACCCCAACACCCCAAAACCTCCGCAGCCTATTCTAAGGGCTGAAATCATGGGCCCCTAGCATGGGCCCTTAAACCTGAGATCCTTATATACCCACTATATACCCTATACGTATGCTTAAGGGTCCCCAGAATCCCCCTAAAAGGCCTAAGGGCCCATGTTCGGGGCCCGTACTTCTAACTTTAGACCTATGTACCCGACGACACCTAGACTCTGAACACTAAGCCCAGTGCTGCAGGAGTTCAGGGCAAGCGGTACGGGCGTCTTCATATTTTCATTTTGAGGCTTGCTTTAGGGTTTATAGCCCCTCTTAAGTAGATAGAATATGGCTTTGGGTATATTACAGTAAGATCCCCATATTCTATCTAGTTAAGGAGGGCTGCAGGTCTTTAGGGTTTAGGGTTGGTGCTCAGGGCTTCAGGCTTGGGGTTTGGGCTCTATGGTTCTTGGCTTCAGGCCTTGATTTTCATTTGGTGATGCGCGGGTCCCTGTCTGCGTGTCTAGTAGCCCAACGTCCCCGGCTTTGGGATACTTCCTCCTTGAACGTATAGCCCAAACTCCTAAACTAGCATATAGCTTCCATTTTCTTTTCCATCATCCTGTATAACCCTGGATTATACCCTCAACCCGTTATAGTAGTTACCATCTTCTTTTCCATCAACCATATATAACCCTATATAACCCTAATTATACAAGGGCCGGGCAGGGATGACAACGCTAGATGATGATTCAAAATGCTATGGGTCTTCTCGCGCCTACTCTGCAAGTCTTCTTCGAATCCCGAGAGAGCGCTAAAGCACATGTCACGGAACCTAACCTCGGGTACATCTATCCAACATTCGAACCAACCCCTACTGGGTTGCTGATGAAGAACTTCAATGAAGTCACTATAATGGGTATATAGAGTAAATATAGGGTTTCCTCAATATAGTAGCTTAAAATAAATTCCTTAACAGCAGCTAACCCCTACACACTCGAATGGCCGATCCTCAGCCCAAAGCCCAAAATCAGATGCTGGGTCTGCCACCACAATGTGCTCGTTCTCAACATCACGCGGCTGGGCCTGCCACGGGCGTCAAGAATTGGCATTCTAACATGAAGCAGCGTGAAAGTTAGCCGAAATGGGCATTCCTCGTGAAAGGACCTTAAGAACGAATCGCTGGTTGACAGACATCGCCAGGTACAGCTAAGGGCTGCTTCATAAAACAGGTTTGACAGCGTACCTGCTTTGCGATGCAGAACTTCTACCGGCAATCGAAGCAAGTAAGGAATTAAAGGCCCCTGAATCTTTACGACCCTTCAGCACTAGGGGCTACTGACGTAGGACAATTGGAGCCTGATGGAATTTTCGAAGCTGCAGCATACTGAACTCATGAAGCTGGTTCCTTCGCCTTCGCCACAGTTGCGGGGTTTTTCCACGTCATACGTCGCCCAACGCACCCCAACAATCACTTGCAGACGCTGCGCACTCATCTCATCACAAGGGGACCAGTGCAAACCCAGAAAACTTAAACCAACCTCCCTAAACCTCACACCCCTTCTTCTCAAAACCTGGCAAGCCTCACACAACTGCTCAAGTTCGCTGCAACAGGACGGCATGCATGAGTTCTCGGGGTCCTGTTTGACCATTGCTAATACTAGGATTCTTGGAACTCTGCTTTGAGGAGTATCCCGGCACTCGGCCCACAGTAGGTGCGGTATGTTCCTGGACTTGCATCCCTAGGGTTGAACAAAGACTCGAAACAGCTTTTGGAACCCTCAACCTCATAATACCCCTGTATATGTAAGCCTACATAAGCCCCTATAACCCTGACTGGTATGACTAGCTCCTACGTGACTGGTGCCACTAGGTTGCTGAGGAACTTACGTAACCATTCTAGGAACACTACATCATCTAATTACATATCTACCATCTGTCCATATTATGGTATTGTTTAGGGTTTAGGGTTCAGAGTGGTAACGTAATACAAGGGAAGCTAGCTGACTGGCAGCACTACCATGCCCATGGTTGCCTATTATACCGCTGATAGAATCCTTACACTGCCCATATGATCCGTGCATCCCCTATCTAAACCCAAAACGTTATAATCCTTACAATCCCCATACTATCATCCTTCCACCCCTCGTAAAACCCTAAAGCCGCATAAACCCTAGACCCTAAACTTAAACCCTAAACCTGTATATAAACCCCAAATTCCTATATATGGGTGGTTGTCAATATTATGATACCTTTTTGGGTACCCTAAATATTAGATGCCGTATTATGATAGGGGTCCAAAAAGGGACCATAATTTTGACAACCACCCATATACCCCAAAAGCCAGGAGAGAGGCCCCCTACCTGAGGCTGCGAAGCTGGCATCGTCACGTCGCCTGCAGGGTACCATCGGCTTGGGTCCCCAAGGCTTTGTTTCGGGGGCGGGGGCGGGGGGGGGGGGTGAGGTCGAGGTGGTTTAGGGATTTAGGGGTTTAGGGGTTGGTTTAAGGGTGTAGGATTGAGGGATTTGGGTGGTCTAAATTCTGGTTCCGATAATACTGGCGACCTACGAAGGATTCCAATTTTGACAATATACGTTTAGGGTTAGGGGCACAAGGTGTTTTGCGGAAGGGTCCGAGGGCACAAGTAGCAGACCTAAAGCAACTGTACAGGAACCCGTTTAGGCTCCCTGTACATCTTATTTACAGTATTTGCTTGGACCCGTAGCAGTAAGCATGGGGAATGAGTAGCTTCAAAATAAGGCTTCAGATGGGTTTTTGAATAAACCTCTACAGAAAAATGCACGACTCGCCTCGCATGGAGATTTGAGGTTGCTTTGGGTAGGTTGTTGCAGGGTTGAAGAGAAGACGACAAAATTCAGCCTGCAGAGTCAAAAAAACACACGTGCATAAAGTTCCTTGCCTCAGGAGGATGGGAGGAACAAGTGAGTGGTGCACTTTCGCGGTGCCGGCATCAATGCTGAACTCCAAACCGTGAACCCCAAATCCTAAACCCTTACAAACCCAAATGCCTAAACCCTAAGCCCCTAAATCCTATTCAGGTGCCCAAGATCGGACCCATGAAGTTCAGAACGATTCATAATTCTCTTGGCCAATGTCAAGCCTCTTAGGGTCTACGAGTAGGGTTTAACGTTTAGGCCAGGCCCTGGAGGTTTGAAGACTGCAAGCTCTAATGTTCTATCACAAACAAATGTCTGACCTACTATTGATGGAGGAAACCTTGCGCCACCCCTATAAGTGCCCTTACTCCTAGGAGCTTCAGGAATTTAGGCACCTCATAATAAGTGGCGCAAGATTTCCTGCAACAACAATAGGCTTTTAACAGCATTTAGGGTTTCAGCTACGTTGCTTGCGTTAAGAGCACCAAATCTGTCAACCTTGAACCTCGCACTATCCAAGAACACCAAGCTTGCTGGGGATTACGAGGGAATAACGGAATACAATATAGGGCTTGGGGTGTAGGTTTAGTATAAGGGAATTTTGGGGCAATATAGGGATAATGGAAAAGAACATGGAAACCACTATAGTATACATACTGGGGTTAGTAGGGAATAAGGAAATATATTGTATAGGGACCAGTGCGCCCGTCCCCATGGATCATAAATCCTCGCAGACTACCCAATCAAAACCGGACTTTCCCAACTGCAGGCACCTCTACATCAGAGTAATTCCTTCAGCCTAAACCCAGGAAAGGCCTAAAGTCCCTAACCCCAAACCCTAAACCCCTAAACCCTCAAAGCTCCCCAAATTGCAAGGACCGCAAGAGCTGGAGCCTGCATAGGCATTTGGCGCCTTCAGGGCATGAAGGCTTTAGGGGTTGGGACTCAGGAATTGGGGGTTGAAGGGCTGAGGAGACTTAGTTTTAGTTATTATAAGGAAGCCGTCTCATTTACCAAATCTTCATTGTATAGTGGCTTGAAATTGACTGGATCAGTTGAGCCAGGATTGGTTTAAGGTGGATGGTTGCAGGTGCTTAACTAGAGTGAAAGACTTTGGGGGCCTATTGCTGCAAATAGCATTGCTATCATCGCAGCTGCCTGCATGTTCTTGCACTTTTTCTGGTGTCTCGGCATTGCACCGCAAGTTGCCCAACGTAGATACAATTTGATCCTTCAACGTGTGCGCGCTGGCTTTGATTGAGTTTGAACTGAAGAACTTGCGATTTCTGTGGTTCAAGGGCCATGCGTTGCAGGACAAGGTCGCCCGAGGTCGGACCTACCTCACATCTGGTCGAACGTTGCGCTTGAACTTCCTCAGAATCACAGCGGCCCCGGCAAGACATGGGTTCTTGTTCAAAGTTATATACCAGCCTTATGTTGACACATGCTGAAATCATCGCAAACTACCACGAGGAACCCTCTGGCCAGCAAGAAGGCTCCACTTCTCAGGCATGTATAGTATAGTCCAAGCTCTTTTTGGATTCGGCAATGGGTTGACCTACCTAACACCACCAGTCTCCACTCGGAGGGAATAGCAAGAAGTTCCGGGATGAAAAGCGCCCTGTGTCATGTGAGCCCATCTGCGGGGCAAGACAATCCTCTTTATGGCGCTGCCCGGGGTTCTCAGTGGTGGCATCTAGCAGCGCAGTCCGGCTTCCGAACCCCCACACGCAAGGACAAGCTGATCTCTTGAAATGCATTCTGAGGTAAACTTTTGAGAGATACATGCGAAACTGCAACTCTAACTCTCACTCTCTTCACTCAAAGCGGCTCCCAGACAACTTCCACCCCTTCAAGTTGAGCTCTGTCAAATCCTCGGACGCCGCTGATACCCCCACTTCCTGAAACGGGTGCGTCAGCCACGGGCGTCAGCCACGTGGCCCGAAACCGCTTTAACATAAGCATGCTATATTTATGATAGCAATTCCTCACGGGGATTGCAAGGAGTGTTTTGTTTGCTGAATCCTCATGTCTATCCTGTCCCCTGCAGCTCCGGACCGGGTTGCTGCTAAGGAACTTGAATTACGTTCCTTATTATAATAAGAAACCCAATTACTTACTATGTACCCACAATATGGTAACACAAATTCAGTCCCTTAACAGCAACCCAGTAGAAACCTCAACAACCCCACAGCCTCTGCCTGGAGCCATGGCAGAGGCTTGGGGAAGACATAGTTTGACCCCACAAGGGGTGGATCCTGGCTGACGGCTTGAGATCATGGTCAGACAGTTTAGGACTTGCAGATGTTTAGGCAGGAGATTTCAGATATGGGGTTGAGGATTTCAAGGTGCAGGGAGTTTCGAGCCCAGGGGCCGGATCCTAAGTTGTACTCCGTCTGCTTGCTCTTCATCAAGCCCTGGGCTCTCGAAGTGGGATTCCGCGACGTGAAATCTCAGGGTGACTTTATTGTGTAGCCTCTTCTGACGCAGCAACAGGGCACAGTTTGAACTTCGGCTTTGTGAGGTCTGTATCATGCCCACCTTCTTGACGACAGTTCAACTAATCGGGGACTCTGCTTCCAAGGCTTCATATCTGGCTTTGTCAACAAGCATTTAGGGTTCAGGGTTTAGGGATTTAGGGTTCCCATGTAGCCCCACGACCTAGGCTGAAGTTGTAGGTCTTCATGCAGGCCATTGGCTTTCATGTTGCGAATCGATGCCTGGAATTCGTATCTGCGCTCCATGAGGAAGACCTTAAAGTGCAGCGAGGACCAGAAGCTCCAAACATGGGCCCTAGATAATGCACATATCAAAGACACTTGTTGATTGTATCCCTGCCTTCTGATTTTGCACCATACTCTGTGTGCCATACCTACCTACATACCTACATACCTACATGCCTACATACATACGTACGTACATAGAAATCTGCATATTCAACTCCTAGACCCACCAAAGGGAGAAACTGCCCGCCTTCTGCACGGGCTGCACATCCTGATGGATGAGGCCGTCATGTCTTGAACTAGGAGCCTAGCAGACTTGAAATTCTCGCCGTTCATAGCAGGGAAAAGGCGATGTTAAGAACTCCAAACACTGCTGGAAGAGCCTCACTGTCATTCCCAGTTTGCTAGAAACATACAAGTTTCTCTCGAACCTTGCACAGAGCGTTCGGTTGCTGGGTTGAAGGAAAGCAGCATATGTTGTTCAAAGCCCATTAGGCAAAAAACAAAGCATGCCTGAGGCAAATTGGTTCTTACTCCTTGCGGTGGTTTCCATGACATGACTACCTGGCCGTCTTCGCTACATCACTGAGGAGGAACTATGTGCGCTCATAAGGCTGAAAACCTTGAGATGAGCACCACGCACTATTAGGGTTCATATAGGGATAATGGAAAAGAAAATGGAAACTACTATAAAATACTATAATGTAATAGGGTTTTATAGGGATTATAATGAGATATATTAGGGTTATATATTTGGGATTCACAGTTTTTACAGGTGCTCAAGTCCATACAGAGACATGCAGGCAGCATGACTCACAATTTGGGGAGACCCGTACTGGGCCGCAGCACCCATGGACCCATGGAATTATGGGGACCCTGAAAAGTACTCCCACAACCTCCCCCGCACAAATAACTACCCGGTGATTAGTTGGGAATGCGGAAATGGACCCGAAGTCATTTGAACCCTATATGGTCCCTATAGCAGTCTACCCAGATCCTCAACCCTGAACGCTAAACCCATCCCTGTACACCGCTGCAGCATTCCTTGCAAAGCTACTTAACATATTCCTGTTGCCCTTAATATCGGCCTCGTTTCCGTTTCGTTTTCCATGTTCTCTTCCATTTGATGTCAACCCTAAATCCTCAACCCTCAACAGTAGCTACCGTTAAATTTCCATGTTCTGATTCATGTGATTCTCCATTCCTCTACTTCTGTAGACCATAATTTTATCGGCCGTTCCCAGAGGTCCTCCTTCCCGAAGATCAGACCGCCAATCTGGGTCCTTGACAAACAAAGGCTTTAGAGTCTATTAGGGTCTAGGGTTTGGATTTTAGGGTTTAGGGTTTTGTCTAGTGTGTATCATTTAGGGTTGAGGCACGGGGTTCTCCAAATGGGAGACCCTTCGGGACCCTAGGGCCATACAAGCAAAAAAGGAACTGCTGGGGGGCACGCTGTGTTGAGGAACTCTCAGAGGGCATCGGGCGCCGGCTGTGTGGCTTCAGGATGGACTTATGGGCCGATAGGAGCTTCAGGTCCGAGTTCCAAATTGTGGGTGTTCATATGGGATGGGGCCTGGGGGATACATATGGGAAGTAAAGGCTCGTAAGACTTTAAATAAGATTATGAGGCGATAAGCCTGATGGGCCCCTCTAGATCCTAGTTCATTGAGACATGGGGTACATCCACGGGACTTTACACCCAGCCTAAAAAGCCTCATAGTCCAGGAGTCATATCGCTTCACCTGAAGAATTCCCGGTTTAGCAGTACAGCCCAGAGCTTCAGCTCGGGACTCCCCCTAATATTAAATACTCCCCATTGTAGTATATTGGGGAGAATCTAATATTAGGGGGGGTGAGCCGCAGGTCCCCTGTAGGCTGCTTCTCCACTGCAAAGATGCGAAAAGCAAGTTGAGAAAGGTTGAAAAAACATTGCGAACCCCGAACGCGTCAGAAGCTGCGAGCCTTCAAAGTTCATATACCAAGACATAGACGGTTCACAAGAGAGCCAAAAAATGGGGACACACATTAGGCCCTCCCCGCTCTTATTCTGGAAGGCTACATCAAGGGCCCACTGCTCAAGATCTCTGGGTGTTGCCTCTCAAAAGCTCCTCACGGCTTTAAGGCTTTAAGTGCCGCTTTAAGCTGGAGGATGCTGCCGCTGAGGTTTGGAGTCTTGGTTCGGGGTGTACATCAACTTATTTTTTCCTGCAAGACACATCCAAAATGCCTGTGCTCCACAAACCGCGATATCTAACTCCAAAAAATGCTGACCCAACACTTGCAAAACAGAAGATGATTTATCCAACTACCTCTGTGTATGTGGATTTCTGAGAGTCAGGCTTCCCCCTGGCATAACTCGGAACTCGTTACCCTAGTCTGAGGGACCGTCCACTATGGTAAGTCCAGACGCACGACATTGACAATTACAGGCAATAAATCCTAAGTTGTATAAGCCTTCATTGATCGAAAGCTCCTACCCCTCAACCGAAAACTCCAACTGCTCCGAAGAAGTTTCTACTGTCCCTACGCATTGAATCGGGTAAGCATCTTACGAAGCACTAGTGTTTGTCAATACTGGCAGCTACAAGAGACTTTAGGATACTACCTGGTTACAGCAGCTCGCCCTTATCTGGCCCAAAACCCAAAACCATCATAATCCCAAGAAGACCCCGTTGGTTCTCCGTTATTCCAATCATCTAGACCCCTAAAGAAGTAACGCCTGTACATCCCCCAAACCCTAGACCCTAGTCCCTAAACCCTAATCCCTAAACCCTAATCCCTAAACCCTAAATCCTGAACCCTATAATCCTTAAATCCTAAACCCTAATCCCTAAACCCTAAACCCTAATCCCTAATCCCTACACCCTAATCCTAAACCCTCAAACCCTAATCCCTAGTTAACCCTATCACCTCAGATGGCTCCTCGGCTGCAGAGGTCCAAGCATCTGCTTAGCAGACCTCTGGGCCCCCCATCTAAGAGGGTAAAGGGACAATAGGGGAGAGAGAGAGCGAGAGCGAGAGAGAGAGAGAGAGAGAGATATATATATATATATGTACATATATATATATGTGTATATATATATGTGTGTATATAGTTTTAGTTATGTTAGTAATTATGTAGGGTTATCTATATAAGGGACTTATAGGGGATATGTAGGGATAAGAAAGTGAAGTAAGAATGTAACAGAAAATGGAAAATCACCACTTAGGCCTGAGGATGCAGGCATTTTACGCCAGTAAGCGAGAGTCAAATGGAAAAGACGATGGAACACGAAAAGGAAACTTGTGTTATCTAGGAGTTTATACAGATTTGGGGGGGTTCTGAAATGTAGGGGGTCCCCATGATAAGGTTTGCAGTACGTCAGGGTCTCTATTGGGTTCACTCTATTACGGAAGCCTTCTTTGCAAACCTCGCGATGTAGACGGCTTAGGGTCTGGACATCGTGGTTTCAGGGTTAAGGCAATAAGGTTTAGGTTCGAGGTAGCAATCCTTCCCTTTGGAAATTAGCAGCGCCATCAGTTTGACAGAACGCTTTTGACGGGCCTTGCATGGCTCAGCTCAAAGGATCTAGTTCCGTCAGCTCTTAGTAGGGAATGTGAAGATGGATCTCAGAGCTTGCTACAGTACTCCTAATTCCATGGTACTAATTATCTATTCCTGCCACTGTCAAAACACCTGCTTCCAAAAATCTGCGGCTGGCCGAAAAATCCGCAGTTTTCGTAATCGCTTGAGGAGAAACCCCCGGTAGGCCAAGAATAGAGTCAATTTCATACTCTTTCCAGATCATTAGCTGGGATTCCATGGTCGAAAATCCATTGGCCATTCCCCCAGGTGTCTGTTTCTGATACGCATGACGCCCTCGTTCTTGAAATAGTCAGGTACCCAGACTGTTGCACTGGCTTAGTGGTTAGACCTTGTTTAATTTTGGCAGCCCTTTATTCGATTTGGCCATTGTTGGAGGGTCTATACACTAAACCCAGTGCAACATTCTGTGCATTGGGGGGACGTTTAACAATCGGAGCCAACCCGAAACTCTATGCCCTAAACCCGGAACCCTAAGCCCTAAACCCCTAAATAATAGTTTCCATCGTATTATCCATTACCCTGTATAACCCTGATAATAACCCTATAATTACAGCCCTATAAGCCCACACAAAGCCCTCAGCGTGATGGCCCGCCTTGTTCAAAGAGGCGGCTGACCAAAGTTCGGGCGCCCGCCCCCCGAACTGGGTCAAGACGAAATTGCCACGGGAACCGGCGGTCAAGCAGTCAGGCATTTCCTTATGCCGGCTTTCCAGGGGCTGTGGTTATCGTTGGAGGCTTAATTCTGCGAACCGGGAGGAATCTTGAAAACACACGAGCAGACTCTTGACCTATGCAATTTGGTTGGGTCCTGCAAGAGTGAAAGCCCTGAGGTCCCGAACAACCCGACTGCGTCATATCTTGTTCTCACCATCAGATCCTGCGTATACCTCCGAAGAATCGAATCCTCACCGATTAGTCACTAATATAATGTTCCCACAAAGGACCAAAATCATTAATAAACTCATGTTGGGAAACCAAACGCAGAAGCCTCAAACACTATTTTCCCAAGAACTCCGAAAGAAACCAACTTTGCAGAACGCCCAGGTCTGAAGACCAAATTCTCCACTGAAAACCCGGCGCCCTACGCGTAAACCCTGAACCTCAGACCCGAAGCCCCCTCATCCAAAAAAATCGAAGCTGTACTACGGGCATAATTCCCAATATTATTTAAGGTCTATTGAAGTACCCTGTTTACAATAGTTGTACAAGGAACTTGAACCATAACACTGGTTATCTGGTAGCTTCCACAAATAGCGGAACTCCAATATAGACACCAAAATACTGTAATTCTTGTTACAGGAACCCCCAAGAAGGTACCCCGAATTTTGGGCAACCCTACAGTAAACCCTATTATATAATATAATACTGGTAACTTAGGGGCCTATAGCACTTTCAACTTGCTGTCTTTTTCTGTCACGACGTAATCCGCCCGCGCAACTCATGGGCCAAGTTTTCTCGCCTTGCCTTGGAGTGCCGTGCAACTAACTTTCAGGTGAGCTTGGGTTTAGGATGTAGGGTTTAAGGTATCCCCCTTAATAATTAGTAACCTGTATAATAGTCCCCGTAATAAGCCCTATAAGGAAGAATCAAATGGAAAACAAATAAAAAATGGAATTGGTGGTTTATAGGGATATATGAGCTATGGTCTAGACTCCTGGTATCCTCCTGAATACGCCTGTTCAGGATTTTGGATTTAGGGTTAAAGGTCTAAAGACTCCGAGTATCCCCCTTCAGAACCCTATAGTAGTCCCGTATATAATCCCCTATATACACCATTTGAGGAGTTTCAACTATAGCTCAGGTAGTGTTTAAACTTTGGCGGATTTGGCGGGATTGTTAACATTCAACGGATTCATGGCGCACTCGGTTTAAAATGTTTGGCCAAGGCTGCGGTGAAGGTTTGGTGCACATATTTCATATGGATGAATCACACACATGCTTTCTTAAAGACGTTGAGCCACATGTCCTGAACCGAACCTGTGACTGTTATGTTTCTCCGTACTGACCTCCAAAGACCAAGTCTTCCAAACTAGGCCCATGGTACAGGGGACAACCGCGTTTCTAATAACCCACTGCTGAAGACTCACCACACCACTTGTGGTCGAAAGGTGGCTGCGCTCGCATGAAGCTTCGGATTGGCAACTGCGATAGTACGCGGCTGGCGCTAGCTTGGTGCTACATGTGAAGACTAGTGATATCTGCAGCCTGGCCTCAAGCCTATATCAAGAAGGTTGAATGCAACCCTGCGCAATTTCAACGATGATCCTGCAATCTCCAAAACGGGAATGCCGAAGTCCGGACACGCGCAAATGGCTCGGCACCCAGGCGATGCAGTACAGCAGCGGCCAGAAGCTGCCAAGGCAACCGCGTGGGCAGCCTTTTGGGTCAAACCAGTCAGCGGCGTGCCAGGCCGCCCAAGAGCAAAAGGAAGCAGCTTAGCGACGCTTGCTAAAGTCACTCCAGTGGTGCCGCTTCCTGTCTCCGGGGCCGTCGCGCTTTCGCGAGGACTTCCCGCGTTGCTTGCCATTGCCAATGCCGCGTCTGCAGCCGCCGATCTCCAAGCGGCGAAGGTTGCGCTCGCGCTCGCGAGCTTGGGCGCGCTCACGAGCCTCCTTCTTCCTTTGGCCGCCGGCTTTGCGACAGCGGCCTCTGCGGCGCCTCTCCGCTTCCCGCTTGGAGAGCTGCCCGCAGAGTGGGTCAACCTGCAGGGGAGCCAAAGTATTGGAACCACGACGACATAGTTGCTCCGTCAGGCGTCCCGTCAAATGGGGTCATTCGACAAACCGTAAATTTCGCTCTTCTTCTACGTTAGGTCAAATTTGAATGTGGATCATGGTATTTCTGGTTCACTTCTGGTTGGTCTTGGTCAACTTCCAGCCACCCCGTACTAGTCGCAAAACTTGAATATACCAATGACGTGGTCCAAGTTTAGCAAAACCTGCCTGACCCAAATTGGACTGGCTCAGGCTTGTTTTCCTGTTTTCTCATCTATGAATTAAGGACTGTTCACTTCTCATCTCGGCATGAATTAAGCCAGAGTTAGTTGACATTGGCGCGTTTCGGATCAAAATGGACCAGTTCGCTTTGGGGAAGGTGCTCAAATGATTAAGATCGAGACAATCAAGGTTCACACACCAAAGGGTCATCAACCTAAACCCCTTCCGCGCGGGGGCACTGCTGCGACTTCCGACTCAAGCAAATTTGACCTAATGTGGATCATGGTATTTCTATTTCACTAAAATGTATTTGGTACCTGCCTTGGCGCGCTTCGACAAGGGGGGTCCTCCTGGCAAGGCAGGCGCGTGTCGTAAATCTAGCCTGGCCTCCAAAATCTTTACGTGGCAGCGGAACCAGCACTAGAAACAGCGACCCTTAACTTCACAAGGGTGAAATGAGCTGTAGTCAAACTCCTAGTATCCCCTTAAGTAGGCCCTATAATACTCCCCTATAACAACCCCTTTTAAGGAGGTAAGACTATCGAGGAAATCGCAAACCGGGAGCCATAAACTCAAGCCTTGCCTCTGAAGCCTGCACTCCTGGAGTCCTATAAGACCTGAGTCCCAATGAAAGCCTGGTGAACAATATAACGGGTTATACAGGGGGTTATATAAGGATAATGAAAAAGAAAATGGAAACTACAAGTTAGGGTTTAGGGTTTAGGGTTTAAAGTCCCAATGAAACCCCCACGCTTTGCAGCAACAAAAGAAGGATGAGCCAGCACCCTTTCCCTATAGGGATCTAAATTACCCCAGTATAGGTAATGTTTACAGACTTCAGGGCCCAATGTAGGCATTATTGTATACTTGGATCCCTATACAACCCCTATAAAACACCTGTTTCCATGTCATTGTCCATTTGATTCTCCATTATTTGTATACTTAGACCCCTAGGATTTGCCAAGCTGAGGCTAGTGCCGGAAGTTGCATCCCACTCCGCCGCCTCACTCTCTACACGACACCCCGAACTAACGTGGAAACCGCAAAAGCGCACTACAAAGGCTGATTGAAGGGTGACATGGGTGTCCATGTTAGGTGGGTAGAACATGAAGTTACCCGAACAAAAATGAAAATGAGAGGCAGCTTGCTTATGATCCTATGTATAACTACCCATGACTCTCCATGTTAAAGGGCTTCGAGCTTCGGATGCTGCTGGCTTCGGAATCAGGGGCCTGTGTCTTTGTAAGGGCTCTGCAAGATGGGAAGATTCTTTAAGAAGGCTCGGCAAGATCTGCAAGAGAATTCGTCGATTGCACAAGGTACTGCGATTGACAGGAGATTCGTCTTCGGCATGGACATCGCATGCGTTCTTAACATTTTACACGAAAAGTTGGCATCCCTGAAATACTATGCTCGCAGAGAAAAAAAACGGTTCTTGCCTGTAAACTTTTGTCGCCGGCCCCAAGTAGTAGTAGAGTTAAGTTTCTTCTTGGTCAACCCTAAACCTTCCCATGCCAGGTAGCCAAAATCCAGCACCTGAAAACGCAGGGGCATTTTACAATGTTTTCGGATGTTTCTTGGGGTGCGGGGGAACAGCGGCCATATGTCCGTATATAACCCGAGAGAACCCCTATGTAACTCCCAAACCCCACACCCCACACACACCTTAAACCCTAAACCCTTTCCCCTAAACCCTACACACACATGTACACCCGCCCAGCCTCGAGGCCCCTCTTTGCTACCTCCGCAGGGCCCGGGTCGCCTCGGATGCCTCCATAGGGCCGTAGGGCTACTGTCACAAGATCGCCCTCAAAATGCATAAAGGGGTCAGGTTTAGGGTTTAGGGGATAGGAAGGGCATGAGAGCCCGCTGAAAATGCATAAAGGGGTTAGGTTTAGGGTTTAGGGTTAGGAAGGGTATGTAGCATTATGAAGGGACACTCGTCGTTTGTGGAATGGAGGAATGGAAAAGAAAAGGGGAGGAAACCATTTACCAATACTCATAAAGTAGATTACTTTCTGTTTTCCTTTTCGTTATTCCCTACTAGCAACGCATAAGGATCGGCGGGGTTGAAGGCATCGGGGACTTTCAGCCGGGATCTAGAGCAAGAATTGTTTGAAGGGTTTAAGTTGGGTACTGCCCCCACCCAGTAACAGTCTATATTAGGGGTCCTATTAAGGGCTATATATAACCACATTATAGATATTATCCAACTGTTACTGAGTGGGGGCAGTATCCAAGGTTTAAGGTTTCACAGGCTTTGGCTAGGGCTTAGGAAGTTTGAGGCTCATCCACTGCAAGTTCCTGTCATATGGGGCAAGACCGATAAAGATCGCAACAAGAAGGAATGGCTGACGCATCATAGAAGACGTCTGCATAGGAAATGGGCAGGACAATGCTATCAAGCTTCAAGCTTGCTGCATGACTAACATTGTCGAAGCAACACCAAAAAAGCCCACCCTAAACCCTGAACCCCAAACCGTACATCCCTAAACCCGAAACCCTTAGACTATTTAGCGGCAAAGCCTAAACCCCTAAACCCTGAAAACCTAACACCTACAACCTAACCCCACAAGCCCCAACTCCTGCACCCTACATGTACACAGCTTCCACTTCATTGTGCATGTTCTTTTCCATATGATCCTCCATTATTGCGGCACCATACCTGAACCCCAGACTGGGTTGCTGTGAAGGCATGTATAAATCAAGTTGCCTTCATAGGGAAACCGCATTATTTTCAAAATACCCAAAGCAGCCCAATACCATATCTGAACTAAACCCCGAACCCTCAACCCTAAACTCTAAAACCCCAGACCCTAAACCCTAAAACCCTAAACCCTCAGAGTAGGGTACAAAAGTCATCACGCGGCCTATGCATTGGTTGCCCTGGCTGTTCTGGAGGATCTCGAGCTCGCCGCCCAGCCGGCGCTCTATCCAGTCCTGGCATTCATGTCCCCGTTAAAGGGGGATATAAGGGTTTTGTATGGGATGTTGGGCTACACAAGGTTTTGGTTGGGTTTTAGATTCTAGGGTTTTGTACTTCATAAGCTTTGGGATTTAGGGGGCTCGGGCCTTGGGGGCAGCAGCCAAAGTCATGAGCCCTGCTGACAGAAGATCACACAGCAACAGCGCGCGGTGACCGCTTCGTCTCAACTTGTTCGAAGGATTCTCGAGAGGTAGCTAGCTGACCGTGCTGGAGACAGTACCTAAACCCCAAAAGTATGTAAAATAATAGCCCTAAACCCATAATAATAGCCATAAAGGCCATTATTTACATACTTTTGGGGTCCAGGTACCCGGAATCCGGAGTTTCTCGGAAACAGATTCGCAGCCCCACCGCCTTCGAAGCAGAATCAGGACCATCCCACCGGTATTGAGGCCCTGAGTCACCAAAAGGAAACCTTTTCGGAACCTTAAGCAAAGGATCGGAAATTGTTGACTTGGGATAGCCAGAGTAAGCAGGGCGTCCTTCAGGGAGACCGTGGCAGGAAGTAGAGCACTTCGGCCTGTTTGGGGTTTGTGACCGTCAAGGGCTGAGGGCTTAGGTTTGTTGAGGGTTTAAGGCTCAGGGTTTAGAGTTTGGGGTTTAGGGGTTAGAGCTCAGTGTTAAGGGTTTAGGGTTCAGGACTCAGGGCAGGAAAGGGGTCCCTGGACGCTGTCTGAAATCACTCCTTGAATGTGTCACACTGTTTCGGCCTCAGGGGCCTTTATAAGCCCAGTCTCACCGAAAGGCGGTCACTGGCTTCGTACAAAATGCAACTTGAAACAACCGATGTATGTCAGTATCAGTGACAATTTTGGAAGATCTGCATGCACATGTCTGGATCAAACCGTCACGAACTCTTGGAAAGCAATCGCAGGATGCTTCAGGTCCCATGTTCTCCTTGAGACGCAAAATCATCCAAGTCTTGTTCCACCGAAGATGTATACAATCTGTGCGTGGCGCTCCATAACCACCCTGTCCCTTTATCCAATAACAAGTAGCATATTTGATCCTGTTCCCATGTTCCAAATTTGTTCTGCGTTCCTGTGCAGCCCTTTCAAACACCAAATCCCAACGGCTTCCATGTACTCAGTGATCATACACTGACCTGAAATCTGTACTACAACGACACAAACCTCAAGTACCTAAAACAGCGTTTCCTGAAATCTGTACTACACGACACAAACCCCAAGTACCTAAAAACTGCGTACATGGACACTTTGGGAATCAAAAGGCAGGGTGGTTTAAGGTCCCTTTTACTAGGGTCCTACACGGGATCATAGGGCCAACCGGCCGATCCTGGAGGTTGAAACCCAGAACCCTAAACTCAAACCTGAAACCATAAACCTCAACCTTAGAGTCTAGTGCTTAGAGAACCCTAAACCCTCCACCCTAAGCACTTAAACCCTTCAACCCCTTTTAGTCCCCTATATAAGCCCCCCTTAGTTCATATACCCTAAACCCTACATAATCCCACCTTAGCCCATCTTCTAAACCCTCAGCTGTAAGCCAAGGAGTCCACTCTGCTTCACGGCGGGGTTCAGCTGCGCTTTGGAGAGAGGAGGTCGCTCCTAGCGTCGGAGGGGTTAGGGCTTGAGGTGTAGAGTTTAGGGTGTAGGGTTATGGGTTTAGGGATCCGGGTGTCGGGTTTAGGTGCAGGGTTTAGCATGCAGGGTTAAGGGTTTAGGTTTTAGGGCTCCTGGCGTTTGAGGGGGAACCTTACGTGCATTCCCGGACACCCCAAACTGATGCACTGAAGGAGTTCGGGACTATAAAGGCAGTACGTTGTTATAAAGATTGCACACTAGCCATGTAGGGAATACGTTGGGCGGAGAAATACTTCTCCAGTAACGGGAGAACCACATGGAAAAGAGCATGGAACACGAAACGGAAACTGGACAATAGTGGATTTCTAGTATCCCGCTTCCTTGGTGGAACTTGTGGAGCCCGGCAGATCTTTGCTTGAGATCTTTCCAGCATTCGGGGTCGTAATGATATTCAGGATAAAGTGCATACCCAGCCTTCTTTGAACCATGTTTACCAACTCAACCAATACTGATCCCTTCCCCCTACTATTAAACCACCCCCTAATATTAAATACGGGTTCGCCAAAATTCCAAATTCTCAAATTGGGCCTTATTAGGGATTATTTCGAATCAGTGCCTTATTAGCGCCTTCTTAGGCACTATTTCAGATCAGGGGCTTATTAGGGACTATTTCAAATTAGGTCCGTGACTATTTCAAATTAGGGCCTTATTAGGGACTATTTCGAATTAAGGCGTTAGTAGAGAAACTTCCAAATTGGGCCTTTGATTCTAGTCTGGAATTCTTCTGGATACCTTCCTGTATAAACACCGTTCCAAAACATTCAAAACCTAGGAAATCAAGGAGATCCCTAATCCTCAAGAGTCGCACAAAAACACACCCTGAATTCAGAGGATCCGAACCGCAACTCACTTTGGTCTTGGCCCCTTTTAAAAGTCGTGGGGGCAGATTTCGAAATAATCCCTATTAAAGCCTTAATTTGAAATAGTCCCTAATAAGGTCCTAGTTAAAAAATCCCTAATAAAACCCTAATTTGAAACAGTCCCTAATAATGTCCGACCCTAATAAGGCACTAACTTGGAAAGAGTCCCTAATGAAGCCCTAATTTGAAATAGTCCCTAATTAATAAGCCCCTAACTTGAAATAGTCCCTTATTAGTTAGATTTAATCGAGCTTTGTACGATTTTAATCAGATTTCAATTGCCCCCCCTGATGTTCAGGTCGAACGATGCATTTTCCTCCCTAATATTAATTACGGTTCGGAGCATTTAGCTCAGGGGGGGAGCCCTTTAATATCAGGGGGAAAGGATTATTCATGCAGTGTGGGGGGGCTACTGAATTAGAATGGGTTTACGGGGCATACTGGCCCTGTAATTGGATCATATTCAGGCGTCTACATTTTTAACTTATGGCTTAATAGTACGGGTAATTAACATGCGGACCTGGGCCATAAACTTGGCCAACAATAGTGGTGCATCTATGAGTACGCATGGAGGGCGTCCTTCTGCGGGGACAGCACAAGTGTAAAATATACTTCGTATCAGAAAGGACTTTTGCTGGCGACGAATGTTTGCCATTTGTGTTTGCTTGGAACAGCGAACTATTGCCACGCTTTTCCTGCAATGCCCCAAGACTATTTGTGCCAAAACAGGTCAGTGCAAACCGATGTCATGCGACTTCGTGCAATGCAAGTGGGTCTTGCTTGCGATCCCCTTCACTCTCGTGCAATTCCATGCTGAAAACCCTGCCCATACCGGATTACCGTTTTGACCTTACATGGGTGGACACTGGCTGTACCATGACTGCACTACTGCGATTTTGAATTCATCCAGAGCGTCTAAGAGGCTGCAGTGACCTGCGTATGGTCTTACAGCCTTAAAGCCTGACAACTTTAAACCATCTGCTTCCCCTTCTGACCCCAGACTAAAATGTCGGCAAGCCCTACACGCTAAACCCCTAACTGGATTCTACGGTCAAGAACAAGCCAGTCAAAAACGCAAAGGTGAACTAGATCCCCACCCCCCGAAACCCACAACCCCTAAACCCTAAACCCTATAAACTATAAACCCCTAAACCCTAAGCCCTGAGGGCCGTAAACCCCAAAAGCCCTAAACCCTTAACCCAAAACTCTGAGTGCCCCTCCCCATGAATTCGGGAGCTCCTCGGCCGGCCAGTTCTCCATGAAGGTGAGGATGGCATCACGCAGACCCTCCTAAAGCAAAGCACACCCGAAGGATCCAAATAGCCGAGGGTTTAGGGTTCAGGGCTAAGGGTTTGGGGCTGGGGGATCCAAATAGCCCAATTTAGGTAATGAAACTACCATAGTATATAGGGGCTATATCGGGATAATGGGAAAGAAAATGGAAGCTACTATTTAAAGTTGTGGGTGTTTGGGTGTCCCTAAAGATCCAGTTAGCCTAGAGTATAACCCTAATACTGGAGAATCAAACGGAAATTTGAATTGGACGCAGCTCGAGCGTGCTCTGAGCATGGCGGGCACTTCTGACCCTTCCCCTCGTTTATTGGTCAGAAAACTAAACACCTTGCGACGATCTAGCCCAAGAAAGCGCTCCAAAAGTAGTGAGGTAAAGAAAGGCTACGAGTGAGTTTCAGGACTCAATAATCACTCTGCTACGAGCCAGCTGACCTCCCCCGCTGCTCCGTCGCTGACAAAGCCAGTCGCAAGCACATGAGGCCAGTCCAGGTCCTCCACCACGTTAGCCCTGCGGCATCTGCACGCTACTATGTACACCTTGAACAGAGGCATCACTGCTACCTGACACTCTCATCAGTGTGTGCACATGCAATGTACCAGAAGCGGCTGCGCAAGTGCTACAAACAGCGTGGAGAACAGATGATTTTGTCTCTTGCGGCGGTCTGCAGTGCTGTGAGGCGGTGCCGCGGTGCCTGCACTACGTTAGGCGGTGCCTCAATCTCCCTTTGGAGCAGTAAGGTTGGCCTGTCGCCTCTTGGGCCGGCAATGCCTGGAGACTGATGATCACCAGTTGCCTCGGCGGTCCGTGTTCTTACAGGACCAATCAGCATGAGACCAAGAGCCCTGGTTCTGCTCCCACCATGACCACCAATCTCCCCCTGGACGAGGGAGTGCCTGGTCCTGCTCCTTCGGCTTGACTGAAGAGGAAGCTGCCTTGGCTTCCACTTCCCTCAGCACAGATCTGCTTGGCATTTGACCCCGCTTCGGCGGCTGTGTTCGCTGCCGCTTGGCCTCAGGCAGGGTGCTAGCCGCTTCGGGTTGCAAGAGGAGGAAGTTAGCCGAGTCGCCACGATCATGCCTGATGTAGGCATGGGTCTTCTCCTGAGATATCAGCATTCGCGGGCGAATGTTGGCCTGCCGGGCGGTGTGATCATACACCGCCTTGATGGAGTTGGCCACCAACATGAACTTCTTTGGAGACTTTACAATCTCCGAGAGCGGTGGCTTTTCCCACATGGCCTTGAAAAGGCCCGACAGTGCACCCAGTAGGTTGGTGCCTTGCTTGAGGATCTCGTAAGTGGGTCCAGAGCCTGTGGCTACTGCAATGAGTCCATTTTCTCTGGCAACGAGCCTTGCAGACATCGCAGTATCCCAGCTCACCGGCTTCTTCCCTTTCGTCTCAACCTGTGTTATGGACCTGAAGAGGGAAGGAGGCGAAGCCAGGATTTTCATCCGCCTGTCCCAGATCGCCAGCATCTCCGCCATTTCTAAGCCGCCAAGCAGCCTTTGGTCGGTCAAAATGTTCATGCGGCAAAGGGTGCGGAGCCATTCCTGCAACTCGTCGGACTGGAGCGCCTCGACCAACTTGGTCTCATCATCTTCCGAAGTGTTGTCAACACGAGCCTGAGGCTCAGGATCTGAATCAAATAGAAAAGCAACTGGAAAATGAAATGGAAACTAGGAGTTTTTAGGGGTGTATAGGGGTCCAAGTAGCCGAACGTATGTAATATTTACAGAATTTAGGGCCCAATGTAGATATAATTTGTATACTTGGACCCCTATGGACAGGTACAGGGAGCAGAGCGCGCATAGAGTTTAGGGTTTAGGGCTTCCCAAGGTTTGTATAATATATTTGTGTATGTACTGAACTCACTTTGAGTTATCGTGATGACAAAAATAGCGAAGGAGATTTCTCCGTATGGTGATAACTTCATCTAGGTCCCTGATCAGCACCCCAGCGAGGGCTGATGAGAAAGTATGTCGACTGCCTCACTTACGCAACTCAGACATTGGGCAAAATTCGTGTCGATCTGTGGGCAACCACAACCCCATACACACTTGACCTGCAAACCCCAAACTTCAAACATTCTCAGACTCCGGGCCAGCCTCAGCATCAGTAAGCTCTTCACTGGGTAGGCTTGCGAAGAAGTTGTCGATTGTCCGAGCATTGTCTGAGGGACAGCTTAGGACGCAAGCTTAGGTTTGGGACGGGATTAGAGCTTTGCAATGTATGCTTGCAGGTGCTTAATAGTTTGGCGTTCGGGCTGGTGCTATTGAATTGTTGGGCTTAGGGCGCAACTGGATCCAGGGGAAAATCGGACGTCCTACTCCATCTACGCAGTGCCAAAGTGAGGGCATCTCAACTTCGTGCAAAGCTCGTTGGGCCCATTTCTCGATTACCGAACAAGAATGTAATGTGGTTTCCTTTTTTATTTTCCATTGTCCCTATATAACCCCAATATAACCCCACTATGTTCCCCATATAACCCCTATATGTTCCCTATAATACCCCCTGGCAGCTCTACCGGAGGAACCTGGGTCCAGCATAAAAACTACTATAGTATATAGGGATTAGCTAGGGATAGTGGGAAAGAAAATGGAAGCTACTATTTAGGGTTTGGGATTTAGGGGTGAACAATTATGTGTTGATGGCCGGTTCCCTTGCAAGGGGCATCGAAGTCCCTCCGGTCTAACTATTCAGAATCATTCCTCTGATGTTAAACACTTTTTTCATGAAACTGTAGTTACATGTACAGAAGCTTTTCCAGGAGAAGATGTAACAAGCCAGATGTATGGGGAATTAATTGCCGGTTTCGGGGGATTGAGATCTTGCAGCCAAATCTCTCAGCAGACCCTAAACCCTAAACCCTAAGGAAATAGATGGGTTGAGTTAACTCGTAAAATTCTTGTCAATCTGCTTGCATCGGGAAATTCTGAGACACAAACACAGCCCTACACAGGGAACCCAAATGGCATGGCTGAATCCATTTCCTTAGGGTTTAGGGTTCATTTTCCGTTCACCAACTCCCCATTATGAATAAAACTGTTGCCAATCCCGTTATCGCCAGCAATGGTGGGTTGGGGGATCCTTCATGTTATGGGTCCCTTCTTTGGGGTTTGTACTGGGACACTACTTTCGCAATTTGAAACCATCCCAAAGGGTCCAAGGACCCAAATAATAGGCTTTTAGGGCCCAAATACTACAATATTAATGGTGTTTGGTTCCTAAAACCCTGTTATTTGGGTCCTTGGACCCTGAGGGCATAGGATTAGCTGTGAGCACCTTGGGATAGAAAGCGTGAACAAGTTCGTTCCAGAAATGGTAATTTCCCAAAATTAAGGGTACCTTTCTGGGGGTCCCCAGAATAAGGACGATGGTAGTCTGGGGTCTATATTGGGTCCCCTTATTTAGGGAAACTACCAAATCAAGAGGCCAAGATGAAGCCGAACGGACAATGCCGTGTTGTAGCATATAGAGTTTTGTCCTGTGGCTGGAGCAGAAAGATGTGTGGAGCAACGTCCTTCCTAAAACAGAACAGCTAACGTCCTACAGCCATAATAGTCGGATGACGGAAGACTACATCCAAAGCTTTGGACGGTGTTTTCTATCAAAAGGTCGTGCTGTGAGGAGAGGGTGTGCCACTACTGGAAGTGTTATCCAAGGCTCCTCCAGACAGGGAGTCCCAGCTGGGATCATGAGTGATCATCACCAAGCCGGAGGTTTAGACCCTCGAACTTCAACTGCGAGCTCCAAATGCGAACCAAGCCAAATCTAAGCTCAAACTGGAGAATGCATTACCGCCTTGTCTCTGTAATGCAGGGGTCCAAAAAAAAGTTCTACTGTAGTTATGCGCGGATTATAGGGGGATATGCTTCTGCAGTACTTTAGCTCAGTCTGTGCCTTGCACGACATTGCCAGCTTTTGCTTGGCCTTTCTCCACGCCTTTGCCATTGCTGTCTCCTGAGGCCAAGGCAAAGTGAGGAGTATTTGCAGAGTGGAACACTAGGTGTACCCTAAGGCTCCAAATAGCCCAATGTAGGTAGTATTTATAGACTTTAGGGCCCAATGTAGGTATCATTTGTATACTTGGATCCCTAGAGGTAGGCTGTAATTGACGAGCATGATCAGGGGCCGTTTCGCATACCTCCAACCCCTCTGGCCTTTTTGAGTGGATCCGTGAGGGAATGGAAGTTTGGGGTCTAAGGATTACCTCAGGAGTTAGACATGTACTCCCCCCGAATCCCTAAACCCTAAACCCTGAACCCTAAAACCTAAACCCCTAAAACCCTTCCAGGCATCAGAAGCTTCAGTTCTTCTTGAGAACTTGTTTGTGGAATTGTTGTTGTGACCAAGCACTGCTTTCTGCTCTTGAACATGTTGTGAATTGCGTACGAAGAATACTCCAGGGCAATGTTTGCTTTCTGCGTGTTTTGGGATCGAAATGGTCTTTTGCAAAGCTTGGAATTGCCGACTGAGCCTGAGTAGAATGTACAGCAAACGAATTTCTTCAACGAGGAAAACGTTTTCGCAGTCAAAGCTGAAACCCGTGTCTTTCCATTCAACGACTGAAATTTTGGTGCCCTGGAAGATCCAGGTAGGATGTAGGGGCTAGGATTAATGGCTCCGCATTTCTGGATTCGGTTCGTTGGGAGTCATAAGTTTGAGTGCCCCGGTGTCGGTGGTAATTGTACATAATCTACTTCTGACTTCTCATGAGGCCCAATAACCACTCAGGGTCTACCGTAGTCAAAGGGTTTGGGGCTGGGTCTCTTAGAAGATGCGAATGTCTGAAAATGTACATGTTGCGAGCCTTTCCTAGCAGCCACATTTAAGCCTCTAAGCCCAGCAGATCTCCTCAGATCTTAAGGGCCAGGAACGCCCTGCGAGCTCCTTCGGGGGGTGGGGAACTCTTTAGTAGGGAAAATGGACATTCATTTTTTGGGAACTGCTTGGCCTTAGCCTTCGGATTCCCCTCTAGAACCGTACTTGGCATCTTGCTTTGGTGGCTGGCGCTACTTTTGAGAAACAACCCCTGCAGCCCCACTGCAAAACACCCCGACGCTCTCTGCACAAGTCTTACAGACCTACACCCACAGGCAAAACAACAAGAAGGAACCTCACCATGGATTCTGCCAACACCGCGGTGCTCAGAAGGCAATGTTCGATCTTATGTGTTCGGCGGGGAACCGGATGAAGCCCCAAAACTCCCAATCTAAACATCCAACATATGCGGGTCATTGTTAGTCCAGGGAAATGTGCAAACAATGGCACTGATGACCCTTACCAACCCTAAACCGAAATCCTTAGACCCGAAATCTCTGACCTCCAAATTCAAAATCTCCAAACCCCAAGCCTGACCCCTACGGCGCAAACCCTAAGCCCCAGGCCCTAACCCGAGTCGCTTCTGGGTCTTACATGTGGTATCATCTGGGATCCAGGCTCACAGGCGGGGCTTCCTTGCGAGGGTTGGGGTTTTGGCTTTGGTGTTTATGCTTTTGTGTGCCGGTTGGAAACTTTAGTGCTTTGAGATGAAGCTTTTTTTCTGTCCCTAGCAGACATGAGGGTTGATGTGGCCTCCAATTCTGGGATTAAATTTGCGGGGGTTTTAGGTTTCGGGGACTCTCACAAATGCGGCTTGGCGAAGGGCTGTTTAGGTTTGCGGTCTCAGGGGTTTGAGTTATGGAGGGATTGTGGGGATTTGGTATGGGGTCAGGATGTCTTCGGGATTTTGCAGGGTTAGTAGGTTCTGTAGGGTATAGGAGTTGAAGGTGTAGTAAATAAAGCTGTGTAGCTTGCCAGGATTTAGCTATGGCTAACACTGTTGCGGATATCTATGAAGACTTGAAATGCGCAAAATGTTATTGGGATATACATTCCGTTCCCAGGGCTCTATGTCAAGGACTCTAGTCAGACATGTCCTAAACCCTAAAAACACTGAAACCCTAAGCCCTAAGCTCTAAGTTGGCGTTCCTTTAGGTCTGGGAACTCTCAGTCCGAGGGCCGATGCGGAATGATGGGGGTGTATTTCGGCTGCTCCACCTTACTGCGATCATAAGACGCGCCCGCGTGCCCCTTTGTAAGTACACCCCCAACTGGTATCTTACCTCGTACGATACAGCAACGGAGAGTATCTAATTAAACAGGGTGGGTGGGGAAGGGTTGTTATAGCAAAGGGGCAAAATGGTTCGGTGGGGGGGGGGGGGCTTCCGTTATAGGATGGAGATGACAGCGTGTGGCGGAAGAAGAGGAAGAGGCGCCTGTCTGGGCTGGTTTAGGATCTGGGCTGAAAGTTTGGCACGCTAAAGGGTTTAGAGTTTGTAAGGTTGACCTTGCAGCATATTCGTATTTGTAGGCCTCATTTATCCCTGGGAAGGGGGTCCTCGATCACGCTGCCCCGCCTAATCTCAGCATGGGCCCAGAAAAGGGTGCGAAGACCGCTCAGCGTGTATTCCCTGTCCCTGGGCTCTTGACGGTTCAAGGTACGACTCCGTACACAAGCCTTTAACCCAAAAACATCGCTAGAAACCACTTTTTTAAACAGCCCCTTCAAACACATGCGGCTTTACGAAGTCAGATGGCTTTGCAACTGGATGCCATCAGCGCATGACAAGTGATACCGCCAACTTGATAAAGAGCAAAAAGTGCCGTACAATATCCTACATACCCTCGTCAAACCTTTGAAAACCCCACGCGACTTGCAGAGTCTGCTCAAACCATCCAAAACCTCCAAAAAGGCTGAGGACCCCTCAACAGAACTCCGGTCAAACTTTTCCACAAACTCCGATAGGCCGACAGACCACTTGAGGCCTGCTCTTCAGCGCCACGCGCAAGTACGTGCTCATCTTCCGTCACTTCTACCTCCGAAAATTGCTAGTGGCATCAAGGTAGCTATATAGTCCGCCTTAAGTAGATAGAATACGGCTTTGGGTATATTGTAATAAGATCCCCATATACCCCATATTCTATCTACTTCAGGGGAACTATATTATGAAACACCACAATCAAAAGTGCTCTCTGCTAGCAAGGATAAGAGACCATAGACATCACCTGGTCATGAGTTAGGCTTTTCCCTACCTGGAGTAGCATGGGCCCTGCGAAGGAGCTGTCAACCCTTGAAGTCTTGACATGTGTGTTGCATTTTAGGGTTTAGGGTTTAGGGGTTTAGGGTTTAGGGAGATTAATACTGCTGCCAGAAACTATTATTGGCATTATTATTCTGATGTTCTTATTGCATGTTTGCATAGCCATGTTCTTATTGCATGTTTGCATAGCGCATCTTGTGCTGCTTTCCATCTGTAGGTAGTTAGTCGAGTCAAACTGAAGGGCAGTTGACTAGTTATTTAGCCTACAAGCCCTGAACCCAAACCCTACACCCTAAAAAGTAATCCTTGTTTCGGGGTTTGGGCACTTGGGGTTCCAAGGTCAGGGGGCTCTCGGGGTCGGCTGTAAGCGGCTGTTGGGAAGCTACTCACAGCGACGAAGCCCCTAAACCCTAAAACCTCAAAACCCTAAACCTTGTGATGTGAGGATTTGAGTGTTCAGGGGTGTATGTGTCACGTATGAAGAACCCTCTTCCACTCAAGCCTAAGTTTGTCCTTCCCACTTTGTGCCTAAACCTCGAGTCATTCCCCATTACAGTAACTGTCTTTAAAGGCTTATCAGTTACTGCAATGGGGAATGACCCAACCCAAACCCTAAAGGCCCTTTTTTCTCAGTCGTCTTTTCAATGCCCTTCGTTCCACCGTCGCCAGTCCACGACGCCTATGAATTTGAATTGAAGGCCTTTGCAACTCGACGCCCAATTTGTGCCCTGGACTAAAGGTATAGTATATTCCGTAAAGGTCCCCCTAAACCCCCCCTACAGCCCCTCATAGGTGACTCCCAACCTTACTTGAGTCCATAGCTCATATACAGCTACCAATACTGTTTCGGAGCCATATACACACTCACCAAAAACCATAACAAAAACCATACTTCATATCCAGGTTTGGATTACATGCAAAGCCAGGGTAAGGATGAAACGAACCAGGAAAACAGTCAACAGTCGAATATCATTGCGCCAGCAATAGAGAAGCAAATGAAGAAGAACATCGAAAATGACATGGCAAGTGGGTTTCTATATAGAGATTGTATCGAGGAGCCTGAATAATTCTCAACCTTATCTTGAGAGCTAACTGAGGTACTCCATACCATCATTATGCGAGGAATGCAGGACCAGAAATATGGCCCCTGCTTAGGTCCAATTGGAGGCTCGGCCACACGTTGTCCCACAATGGATTCAGCTGAATGCTCAAATACTACTGTATTTCCCAGTGTTGCGAGTGTATATGGTCTTGGCCTCAAGGTTGGATAGCTTGGGAGAAGGCAACTACAAGATCGAAGCTGACGGATATTTCCATTGGTTTCAGGTCTAAGCTGAATTTCAAAAAGGCATGGTCAATGAACGTATGGGTTCCGAACGCTGAAAACAAGCAAATAGGTCTTGTATGCCTCGGTGGCGTCCTTCAAGACACAACTGTATGCATGTACTTGAATGTGCAGTAGTGGCCCCTTCCGTACGTGTCATAGCTGATCCTCAAACCGGCCTCAATTAGCGGATTGAAGCAACAGGCACCCAAACTCGACGCTCTCAGCCTTGTAGACCCCGATGCAACCCTAATTTCATTTCATGTTCCATCTTCTTTCCATTTCACTCTCCATCAACATTTCCCAGAATAATCAGAACCCCACCTTTGGGGAACTCTGTAAACCTCAATTCGTGATGCTCAAGGGCTGAGGTCGCTCCTCGCCACCGATACGGCGGTTGATCCATTCCTGCAGGGGTACCTCACGGTTTGTTTCAGGTCTGGGGTTGTAGGAGCTTACGCAGCTTTTTATTAGCAAGAGTTATGGATGTCGAGTATGCTTAGGATGAAAAGCCTAGGCTTTCCAGCTTTACTATTTGAAATCTGTCCTTGCGGGTTTTCAATTCAAGCTTGTTTCCAGCGGGGTCGGGGTTTGACCTAGGCGAATGATCCCAATCTGGGAGGATCCCATATTGGCAACTGACGGCTTCGTGGAGCCCTCACTAATGCGGATGCAGAACATTGTGTAGAACTTAGGATCCCCCAAGTACTGCAGTTCTTTAAGGCTGTAAGGTACACAAGGCGGTGCAAACCTTCGTCCATCCGGCAGACCAGGTTTCTACAGAGACAGTTCAGTGCATTTCACATAGGGTTTAGAGGTTAGGGAAGCCCCAGGTTTAGGGTTTAGGGTTTAGGGCCAGAAACCCTGAACCCCTGCACGCCTCAATCTCAAACTGCGCGCCTCCTCGGGAAGGAACTTCCGCTTGGCTGCCAGCACGCCCGAGTGTGTGCCTGCGGTGGTTGCCGGCAATCTCTCTAACATGAAGAATAATCCCGTCCCCCAATATTGAACCCCCCCACCCCCCCCCCCTAATATCACATACTCCCAATATTACTATAAAGATACCACAATGGCGAATATTTAGATAATATTTAATATTAGGGGGATGGGAGGGTTTAGTATTAGGGGGAGGGGATCGTGCAGCGGCTGTAGGATTCCCGGGATTTGTCATGCAGAGCTGCCCGGGTTTGGCTCTCACGTTTACAGCTTGATTCTGTTGACACGAAACATCCTGCATGACCTGAGTAGATGATGACACCATAAATTCCAAGGTATAAGGTACGTAGGGTCATGCAGGATGCTTAGTATCCACCCTAAACCCTGAACCTAAACCCTCAAATCCAGCTGCAGGGTCTGTGATAGTCCTGGGACCGCAGAGGGCAGGTTCATGCCTAAACCCTAAACCCCGAAAGCCTAGAACCCTAAAACCTAAAACACTAAAACCCTAAAATCTCAAACCCTCCCTAAACTCTAAAACGCAAAGAATTCCCTGAGGGGTTGGGGGTAAATTCAAGCATGGTGGATGTCGAGGCTCAACACGTTGGATATGTCAAAGCGGCATCATGGCTGGGCATTAGGGTTCAGGGTTGAGGCATGTGCGGCGCATCTGATGCAAAGTGAGCTATCTCGAGAAACCAATCTTCGCTAGAGAATGAATGGCTCTTATTCTCTAGTATCCCTGCCCCTTCCTCATGCCGCCGCATGCGCTGGCAGGATTTTACAAGGACTGTCACAAAAGAAAGGTTTTTCTGTCGCTTGTGGCTCATGCTTTGTAACCCTTGTCTATGAACATATACGGTCTGGGGTTGAGGGATGAATGACACATGCTCAAGACCTGAATGGAGACAATACATACTTTGGCCTACTCAGATGCCTGGGACAAGCCCCATACCAAGCAAAATGTCAACCCAGCATCCATTTAATTTACCAGATTCTTTCTGCTTGAGTCTCCATTCTAGGTTATAACTTATACCTTGAACTTTACTTCGGGTCTAGTTGGAACTCTAAAGCCTAAACCGTCAACCTTAAACCCACAGGTTCTGCCGAGGATGTCGCTGAGAGCACTCACAGTCATACTCGAACTTGATGCCACCAAATCAAGCACCTGGACATCTATCATATGGCTTATGCCACCTGAAGTAGGATGCCTGTAGCAAGCCACTCTTAGGTAAGGTTACCTGCTGAAGGATAGGGGCTTCAGGGTCAAGGCGAGGTGCTTGTTCTGGGGCATGCCTGGGAAAGTTTTCGAGTGCAAGCTTCAGAGTTGGGAGTCCCAGGCCTTGGATCACAAGCTTTCGGCCTACATTGTCTTTCTACACAGCTCTGACGTTTTATGTCATCGCTTTTAAGGTGGACTTGCTTCGTGTCGTGTTCCCTGGGCATCGCTTTCCGCGCCATACTCTCCTGCTGGCTGAACTATGCGATGAAGCGCCCGGTGACCTTTGTTTCATATCGCTGCCCTGAGTAGCTACCAAGAGCGATCATTTGACATGGTTCATTTTCCGTGTTTGTAAGACACGTTGTGAAGCCACTGCTTGCTGCACTCTCCATACCTCAAAATTAGGCCCCAAGGATGTGCGCACCTACCTTCCCCCATACCCATAACGTTCCATTCCCCAACAGAACGTGCAATAATCCCTGCCTAGCAGGCCCTACAGAAGCCAAAGCCGAATCCTCAAACCCCAAACGCATCTTTCCCAGAACCCTGAATCCAGACTAATCCAGACACTACTCTGAACCCCGGCTCCCCACAGAGAGGCCATGAACATGTCTACAACCAAGGCCAAAGCAGCCGAGCGGAGATCAAGTTCCTTTTCTGGGTTTAACTTACTGGGGGTTAGTAGGAAATATATAATATATGATACAGGCGTTATATAGGGATTATATTCCCTTACTCCCTACTAAGAACCAGCAGGTTTTCTGGATTCTATGGCTTTGGGGTCAGGGTTCTAGGTTCACAGTTCAGAGTAGTAGGGTTCGTAATGTTGAGCACTTTAGGGCCCTCAGGTTCACAGTTCAGGTTTGCAGTAGAGGATCCTGTGCCTAGCTCACAAACCCTACGCCCTACGCAGGCCTTTGGAGAGCTGAAAGGGTTTTACTGGACACTAGACCCTTTGCATTGATAACTGGGTGCTGAGACGGATTGTAAACAGCGTACGCGTTTGTTAGACGGGGTTTATTCGGAATTTCCCGCTGGCACCATTTCATAGGGAACGCTGCAACGGCATGTTGGTGTCATGTAGAGATTGAGGTAATGTTGCCTCAAAATAGCTGCCAAAAGATCTACCTTGGGGTCTTTGTGGTTTGAGCGTATATCTCCATTTCACCGGCCCCAAGAGCAAGTCATTTCATGTGCAGGCTGTCCCCCTCTAGGAAAGCTGTCCAAAGAACGGGAGTTGCTTGCCAAGAGTTCCCTGAAGCCGTCCCAAGAACCCCATTTCCTGTAATAAATCACAGGAATTCCATGGCAAGCAAGTCTGAAGGAGGTCCTTCTAGCTAAGCCCAACAACACCTTCCCTTGCCATCTGCTTTTTTGCTATACAATCGCTCCAAGCGGGATATTGTATATTAGGGCTGCGGATTCTTAAAAAACGATGAAGGATTAGATGTCCTCTTAGGTGGGGACTTGATTGGAGCCACTTTCTTGTTCTCCGATATTCCTGAATCAAATATAATTTCTAGGAGCCATCCAAAAAAAGGAACCCCGATCACAAGCCTTCAACGCACGCAATGTAAAGTTTTACTCTGTAGGTGCCCTTTGGTTCAGCCACCCGCGTAAATCCCATAGACCCTAAATTCTAAACCCCACCCCAAAGCTCCGGAGGCCTCGTCCGTAAGCGCATCTTCCGGTAGCCCGTCTAAGATGGCATCTACGTCGCCCACCTTTTGCTGAACCAAAGGAACGACGAAACTGTTTCAAAAGGATTTCCGCAAGGTTTGAGGTTCAAGGCTTCGGCTTAGGCTGCCCTACTTTCTTTCCTGACTCCTGAGGAGTTTTCCATGGGCTGTAGGTTAAAGGTTTTTGCAACAGTTCTGCCTTGCTCGAAGGGATTACAGAGATGCTCGAAGGAGCTATTTATAGGAAGAGTGGGAGCTTGAATCCTCAGAACAAAACTTTCGGCAGTTGTTATTGAGCAGTGGGCTCAGCAGGGCTTGATATGGCTAGAGGATGTTGAAGACATTGGGCAAGGAGTCTTCAGTGAGTCCTCCGAATGAGTGGAAATTGATTGAAGGCGTAGCGATTCTCAGCTTAAAATTTCGCCAAGTGTGAGACTCTAATCCCCTAAGCTCCAAGGCTAAGGTAGATTTGCGACCATGTATCAAAAACTAGACGAATCTCACACCAACAAAACTGTGACATCAAATTAATGACTTGAGTGCACCTGCATCCCTCCCAATCACTGATGCTCAAAGCCGCCTATCAACCTTATCGCCAGCTTCCCCGGTTGCTTAGGAACTTTAGAAATGTCCACGCTGACAACCTAATCCAAAGCCATGGAGCCCTACAGGGCGCGATTGCGGTCCTCCAGGCCTATCCAAAATGAATTATGCATTACCTGAACCCCAAAAGTATGTAAAATAATGGCCTTTATGGCTATTATTAGGGGTTAAGGGCTGTTATTTTACATACTTTTGGGGTTTAGGTAGGCACACCCCCTACTGACTGGCACCCAGCGAGTAAGGAGATGGGGAGCCCAAACTATTTTTACAAAGTCCATAGACCAAAACTTAAATCGAGGCATGGGTCCAGCGGAGAGAACCGAAAATCCGCCCGTGACCAGGTTTTGTTCTACCTGTATGCAGGAGAATCCCCTCCCTAGACCCTAAACAGCAACCCCACAATTCAATTCATACCCTAGATGCTCCAACCCACCTATGCAACCAAGGGCACATGACCACCGGCATCCTCCTCAGCCTCCGCACCTACCCCAGGGAACAAAGCACAGGTATCATGATCGTCATTGTAGGTAGTACGCGTGTTGCCATGACCAGTGATTCTCCTGAGTGTTGACGGTACGAATTCCCATTAATGATAATGCTCCGCTTAAAGCTGTTTTGTGCAGGATTTTCGCAGTAAGGGCTGAGGGAAAAGGTACGTATTCAACGTGCAAGACTCAGGGCTACGCGGTCAAATTGGGGGAGCGGGCGCATGAGCCCAAGACGGTTTAGAGGTTGAGGGCATGTCCAGCCTCGGCCTTTTTTGTTTTAGGGGTGTGTTGGCAAGCCGGCAGCCGACTTTAATTACAGAAAACTGAGATAGATTCATCTGCCCGGTGTTTGCCTGTACACATGTTGAACGATGATGCCCGCTACGATTCATGGTCCTTGCAAATCATCCAGCGACCTCCACAGAGCATAGCTGCATCCTTTCTGACTCCTAGTAAGCCGCTTTTACTCCTCCAGGTTTGAGGAGCTCGAAGATCATGCCGCGATCATGCGACAGGCCTAACATCTTTTGCCTGACATCTATTCAAAAGAATTGTCCCTGTAGGTAGGTACCTCATACTATAGGAGGTGCTTAGCGCCATCAGTAGGGAAGCCTTAGTACGGATCACCATCCTCGCTTTGCAACCTCCTCGATCTCTCGAGTCTCTTGGGTCCCAAACCCTCTTGCACTCTGGCTGTCTCTTTAATTTTTCTGTCCATATCTCCCTCTAACCCTTTTCGAGACCTAAGGGCTCCCACCCCGTTCTATGGTGCCAACCCTAAACCCTAAACCCAGGCCCTCAAAACCTTCAACGCTATATCCCTAATCCCAAGCCCTATAGAACCTATCCAGCGACCCAAAATGCACCAGGCCTCGCAGGAACATCTCCTTCTGGCCTTTCCTTGACATAGGAGCTCTGTCAGAATAGGGGTAAGTTTAGCGACCCTTTAAGGCGGACATGGGGATTAAGAACCCTCTCCAGGGTCTATGGAAATATACAGGGTTTGGGGTTTCGGGTTCTCTCTGTTTTCAAGACGATATACAGGGCCAAGAGGGAGGTCGAAGAGGTTCCCCTTACAGGATTGTGTGGGGAGTGTTTTGATCAGATCCCAAGTTCTTCAGGCTGCGACGTGGAGGGCTATGTATGGTGCTGATGTTTCGGTGTTGACTTAGTTGAGGTCCTCGAGTCTAGTGTGCCAGGGGCCAGGGGGTTTGGTGCAGGATTTGAAGTGAAGGATTTAAATTTGAGAAAGAGATTATGACGTGTTATGATGCAAGGTTTCCTTCTGGATTATTCCCAGGGCCATCCAACTACAAGTGTTTCCGTAAATTCAGAGGGGGAGAGAGAGAGAGCGCGCTTTGAAAAGACTTGTCCAATTTCCTTCAAAGCTTCTTTGTCATCCGTAATGAAGGCCCACTCGCATGAACCCCTTCCCAAATCATTCCTGCCCGGGTGTTAATCTTCTGGACCACGTGTTGTGCCACAGGCCTCTAGATCCTGCCAGCATAAACTGCTGATCAAGGTCAGGGTTGTGAGCTATAGGCCATCAGCCTCCGTGCTTGTTCTTGTGGATCTGGCCTAGACTTGCCATCTCATACAAGCTCGAGAACCCTCTTGCCTTCTGGCTGGAGCTGGCGAGTTTTCACTTAGGACTGGGATTTGTGATAGATTGATCCTGTGTTGTGGAGTGCACTGCAGAGCTTGTTGTGCTGGGACACATGAGTAACTCATTGACAGACTAGCTTCCGCCATCATTTCGAGGTGCAAAGCGTATTCCAAGGCTTCAAGGCTTGGTCGTGCCTTCTATAGGGGTAGTTATCCTGTTAGGGTTATGTTAGGGCTATATAGGGGTTATATTAGGGTTATATTAGGGTTATATTCAGGTTATATTAAGGTTGTATTATTTCAAGATGTCTCAAACTTGGGGTTCCAATCATTTTGGTGTGAGACTGGCACCTTCAGTCAGCGCATGTAGCCCCTCTGAAAATACCAAAAGCCTGCATATGAACCCTATGTATAGGGCTACTATGGCTAGTGCTTGGATAGACCCCACATCCTCCCACGGCTGAGACTTGAGAATCCACCAAAATAGCCCTGTCCATCCATATCTATATGTATGTATATATATAGAGAGAGAGAGAGATGTAAGGGTTTAGGACTTAGGGTTTCAGGGCTTAGGGTTCAGGATATATATGTATACATAAGTAAATATTAGCCACATCATAATTTCCGAATATATATATATATATAGGCAAGATCAGAGGAAATTCTAGGGAGTCTATCACGCAGGTACTGTTCTAAAACAAGAGTTCATTCGGTGCTATTGTTCTAAAGTACCCCAAACCCTAAATCCCGAAACCCCTAAATCCATAAACGTGCCAGGCATCTGATTGACGCGAAGTTCAATCTCGCCACCGATTCTGGCCTCGATCCAGTCCTGGAGTCGCCCAGCTTCAAGCAAAGGGATTTAGGGTTTAAGGGTTAGGGATATGGAGATCTCATCGTAATGTTGGGCAACTCCATATTTTTGTCTACTTAAGGAGGACTATGCGTGTTTCCGGAACCTAAAACCCGCCCAGACTTGGTTCGCTTCAGCACCTGCAAAGCACTAGTTGAAGACATGAGCATAGCCAAAGCTCCTTTCCAACCAACATCAACCAAGCCCCAACAAGACCATATAAGACATCCTGTTCCAACAACGCAGTTTAGGATTTATCCTGACATGTCTTTGAAAGGCCAGAAGGGTTCGCACTTTTGGTCTTGCATTGGTTTTCGGACCAGATCAACCTTGAAAACTAGACCTATAAGGGCTTCCGCGCTTGTAGAGGCAACAACCGGAATTGCAGACCCAGGGTCCTGAAGAGGGACGTTGTAGGGCAACAGTGCGGATCGCACGTGTGAGATTTTCTGATCGCGCAGGGCCTTGCGAACGCGGCGGGCGTCATCAGTCAGCGGCTTAAGCTACTAGTCTTATATATATGTGTATATATATATATATTGATATCGTTCTTGCAATAAAGAATTGGGCTTTGCGGATTGGAGTAGGAAGGATCGACTTCGCAAGGGACTTGGCAACTGCTTATGGTTTGGTGTTTTCTTGTTACAATTCGATTTTGAGCCCCAGCTGTCCGGAAGACCAATTAACCTCAAAGCATGGGCTCTGGATGCAGGCTTTGACGATCGTCAAAAGGATTCTTCATCAAGATAAGGGATCAGGGTTTAGTTTGGGGATGCGGTGCTCAAAACGAGAGGCTTGAAACAAATTTCACCATCAGGGCGGCTGGAGCTTCTGGCATCTACTGCACCCTGTCGGTGCGGGTACGGCCCGTGTGCGTGTACCTTGCAACACCTGATTTCTTAAAATTTCAACCTTGAAGTCTGATGAATAGTGAATCACTGGCCCTAACTAGCTGAGTGACAACCATAACACGGCCCTTCACGCAGCTTCAGGTTCGATGCAGAGCCAACTTGCGCCCTTGCAAGTATTCCCATCATTGGTCCAAAAATGAAAACGTCTGAGTGTAAGGCTTCTTTCAGAACGTCCCGTATGATCCCCAGATGGACGACGAAACCCCAAGCCTGATCGCCACCCCTGAAGTCTAAACCGAGTTTTAGCTGGTAGCCCCTCAGGTCTGCACGTCATTAAGCATAGGGGCACTTGTGGTGCCCTTGCCCTTTCCAGGCCTTTCCGGCAAAGGTGACAGCTGAGGTTTCAGGTCTTGGGGCTTAGGGTTACCTGCTGGAACCATGGGCTGAGAGCTAGGGCGTCAGGTCCCGTTCAGGGTTTTATGCACTTGCAGCTAATGGTACCGAATTCAGGGCTTCCTTCAACCTTGCAGGCCAGTGGACTATTCGGAGGCACATGTATTGAATATTGGGGCGTCTGAGATCATTTTCTCAACCCAGCCTCCATTGGCTCTGGTCCACAAGCATCTGTGCTCCCTTGTGCGGGCTGATTCTTGGGGGCTCCCCACCAAATTCGACCCTCATCCCGGCCCAACCCCTCCATTCTGTAAGCGTCCCACCTCATCCGTATTGCCCGTCGCCGGAACCGTGTTTTGTGCCTAGCTGCGACTGAAAAGGTCTTGCCAGCTGAGCCATAAAAAACAGGAGTTTGTGTTTCTTGGTTTGCTTCCGTTCGTAGGCTCGCTCAGGAATCGTAGCTGGAAACAACGCTTTGACGACGCTTTGTGCGGGTTCTGCGACGGAACATCCGGCTGCGTCTTTCGAAACAGCAACAACCGCGTCGGATCGAATCCTGACGGCAAAGGTTAAGAAAAGCAACCCCTGGAAAGTGCTTTCCCTGCAGACGAGGCGGGGGCGCGCAATCGGTTCAAACTCTGCGCTACGCTAAGCAGGTGTGCTCAAGACAGAATTGCTTTTGGTGGTTGAACCTAGTAAGATTATATTCCTTACATAAAATACTATACCCCAAAAGGAGGATAGAATCTTACTCTATAATGGGTACCACAGTATCCCCAAATGAAATACTACTCACTTGCGGCCCTCTAGAAGACTGAAGGCAGCTGTTGGTGTGGCGAACTACGCTGGGGTTCTTTTGACGTTCTTTTGCACTGTTTTGAAGACTTGGACCTTGGGTTTAAGGTCTAGCGTTTAGGCTTGGATATGTAGCAATGTAGATGATGCCTGCAGACTGGGTATTGAAGGTTCTGCAGAGGTTTGGGATGACTTGTGAATGCAGCTAAGCTCCAGCATGTGAATCCAAGCTGTCCTTCGAGTGGAACCCCGGTAGAGGTAAACGTGTAACTCGGCATGAAAACTTGCATAAGCCCCGCAACCCAAGCAAGATTCTTGCGAAGCTTCAACAAGCCCAACACATTTCATGAATCTTTAACAGGGCACAGAGTCCATGCAATTCAATGCTGATGACTTCTTTCCAAGCCCAGCAAAAGTGGTATTGCTCCACTTACCCTGCTCTCATGCACAGAGCAATAGCTTCACAGTAACAATGTGAGCATGTGTGTTGAAGATTCCAGGCATCATGAACCTGCACAACCACTCATCACGTAGCAGGACTGACAATGGCGCGGTCTGTTTCATGCATGTGTGGGTTACCCTGCCCAACTATCATGGAAATCGGTGTAACATGTATGTCATCTAGGTTAGTTTGGCAGAGAGCAGCATCAAATCTCCTTGTGAGGTCTACTCGAGACACTCCCTCCACTTGAAACAAATCATGCGTGGGGTCTAGGGCCGAGAAAACTTAAACCCGGAATGCGGAATGCAGACTGGATTCCCATGTTAGCCCCTACATAATCCACGAATCCTTGCTATCCATCTCAACATGCCTTACTCACCACAAGGAAGGACATCTTGCGTATGGCCTCCAAGCCTCCAGCCAATCCTTAGCAAAACTTTGGGTCGCCAGAAGCTCGACTTGTCTTCCTTTCTTGTTTTGGTGTTCTCAGCGCGCCCCACTTCGACTAGGCGCCAGCCAAGCACCACATGTTAATCTCCGCAACAACAAATCTGAAGCCCGTTGTGCGGCATTGGTAGGAGCGAGCCGCACCCTAAACCCTAAGAGCGCCCAAGCCGCTGCTGAGGTCTAGTGGGATTTTTTAGGTGGACCTCCCACCCAGTAATAGTGACTATAGCGGATAATAGGGATAATAAGGTCCTATTATATTCCAATTATACCACTATTACAGGGTGGGGGGGGTCCTCCTAAGGGATTTTCCTCTCAGAGCACCACTGAGACTAAGGAAGGTCATCCTTCAGGAGCTGCGGCGAGCGATTCAAGAGGAACGGGGGTTTCCCAAAATTAGGGGTACCATTTTGGGGGTCCCAATAATGAGGACTATAATATTTTGGGTTCTATATTGGGGTCCCACCTTCGGTGACATGCATATCGTGATGGTTCTACTACCCATGCTGACGATGATCATGCGGACATGCAGAGAAGGGCCCATGTAGACTGTTTCAGGGTTTGACTTCATTAAACGATCGTTCTTTAGAGCTGTCTTTCAGTTTGGCGTTGCTGTCTTGAAAGGATAATACGCCGCAGGACTTGGATTTTTTTGAGACCGTGATCAAGCGAATCAAGCAAATCAAAACTCTGAGAGACATGACGAGAATGAGAGTGATTAGCGATGTCTGTCTTGTTCAAACAACTCTACGTTTGTATTCGATGCCGGTCATGCTCATTGCTGAGGTATTCCTCCGGAAAGCTTGAACAACTTAAGTCTTCATGAATCTGGCTTAGGCGGGTCCCAAGCCCACAACCGCCGCATGTTACAAGACCCATGTCAGCGGACCAGATCCTGAAAACCTGCAGGGCCATGCTACCTCATGCAACTCCACATCCACGAAGCACTGCTCCACACTTAACTACCCGGAATTAAAAGCCAGCATAAGAAACCAGAACAGATGCTTGCAACCCTTGCGGCTATCACAAGTGCCTCATCCTACAAGGGCCAACACTAATAAGGCATCTCAGTTACCCTAACCCCTATGAGAGGGACTCTTTCATTATCATATGGCTACAATATGGGGTCCCAATTTTAAGGGTTGGGATTGAGGTAATCAAAGTCCCGCTTTTAGTGGCTAGAATTCCCTAGATACCCCTCGTGTCCATTTCACCTTCCGTGCTCTCTGCCAGGCGATTGCCCATTATTGCAAGTAATTTCCGCAAACCCTATATAAACAATGAAGATCGGTTCTCTCAAAAGCATCCATGGATCCAGCAGCGCTTGGCGCAGGTTCACCTCATCGCCTGCAGTAAGACTTGAGAGCAGGGACCAATGCTTGTGTATGAACGAAATATCAATTTCCCTCCCCCAAAAGAAGAGGGCAACCCCTTGCTAGAGTTCACGTTAGGAGTGTAACCCCGCGTAGGGCCAAGGGCTCAGCTTTGTTACGATAACCTCATGAAGCCAATAGCTTTTGATCCTGGATTTTGGATCCACCTATTTTGGGAAACCGCCATAGGCATAGGCCTGAATTGATGTTCCACAATGTGGGAGCCACTTTACGTGCCTGTACAGTCGCACGATGATGGCTTAAGCCACTACGTATGCCCTAGAACCAGATGACTCGAACGCCGGAACACTGAGAAGTCATGTCTGGGCCCAAAACCGAAGGGGTATATAGGGACAAAAAGGAATCTTACCCCAACAAGGGAGAATCAAATGGAAGTCAAAATGGAACATGAGATCGAAAGCGATTATCTAGGGGCCTAGAGAGTTGAAATCGAATTCCTTGGGATTGGGGCTTCAAACTCATATAGGGCTTGTACGAGCTCCGTGGCGATTGTTCTAAAAAATCTTCCAGCTGGACTGTGCAAGCAGGTGTCTATTAAAAGGACAGACGACGAGGACAGCATTGCTGCTAAGGAGCTTAAGGTAAGCTACCGTCATAGGGTTGCCTCTTACTTATAGATAGATTTGAGTTCCTTGACAGGAACTGAGAATACGATTGACAAACTTTCCGGACATTACATGACGGATGAACCCTTTGTCGCGGACAAGCGCGCAGCTGTATGACAAGGAGAAACAGAGACCTACAACCCAGACCTTTTTGGCATAAGGGCAAAAACCCCGAAGCTGAAGTGCAAACTCTGAAGCACAACAACAGCATCAGACTTCACCGTTTCCGTTGGCCGTTTGGGTGAACTTACAAAGCTGGAGCTTTGGGGGAACCAAGATGGCTTTTTGGAGGGATTCGGGCAACGAGAATCAACGCATCTGCCAAGTTAGCTGTAACAACTCTTTCGATTGTCCATCTTACTGCTGCCGGTATAGCATGCCGCGCCTAGGCCAGACGCCTAAATCGCTCCATGCTATCCTCGTGCCCTGAAACCCTAAACATCACACTCTCCCTAACTAACCTGGAAGCCCCGCAAAGACTACGCTACTTAGGAAAGGGAAGCATAAGAGCTTTCATGTTTGTTTGGAGACAGTCAACCCCAAAAACATCACCCTAAACCAAAACAAACCTAGAATTCAATCTGATGCCCATACCCTTAAACCCTACATCCCAAACTAGGACCTGTCCTGTAAGTTCTTCCTCAGGAAGGTTCTGGAGGAACATCTCTTTGCCTTCAGCTTTGCTTGTTGGGGCTCTGGGTTTTGGTTTCAGGGTTTGGGGTTTAAGGCTTCGGGAAGAACATGTAAGCTATAGTCTAAACTCCTAGTGTCCCCCTTACAAACCCCCGCAACACTGTTTGGAATTTAGACTACAGCTAGTGTGTGTCCTAAGTTGGTCCAATCACATTTGAGGACCTGGGGTTCTCCAGCGGCTCCTGTGTGGCTCTTTTCAGGTTTGGTCTGACACCCAAAATTGGAAGCCCCGTTAAAGGGAGATATAGGGGTTGTATGGGGATGTATAGGGTTTAGGGCTTAGGATTCCCAAAATTGGGGGTACCATTTTGGTAGTCCCCACACTAAAGGTTATAGTATATTGGGATCTATATGTGGTTCCTTATTTTTGGGGAAACTACCATATGTTTTCTATTCTGCCAAATTTAGGAATATGCAGCCAGCAGGACACGACACTGAGAACTTCTAACAGCCTTCAAAATGTGCTACAGCTGGTCAGACCAAGTGCTCAGGAACTACACCACTACTTCAGGGTTTAAACGTTTAGCAGTTTGCAAGATCAAGGTCCCCCCCGACCCTAAACCCTACCGTGCTGGAGCTGGCAACTGAAGGTGCCCTTGATGTTGAGAAACAGCCCACATAAGAAGTTCTGCTCCAGTACCGAAGTCAGTAAGCTTCGGATAGGAAGGATTATGCCGGGATCATGAAATCAAGGTTATACCAGCTATAGCGGGCTTCCAACCCTGAACCCTAAACCCTGAACTCTAAACCCTCTCAGGGTTCTTTTCGTCAGGATTATAGTGCTCCTGACATATATAGGGGGACCTTGACTTCTGAGCTAGGCCTATGTAGTGTAGCTCCAGGCTAGAAAACTTCGGCATCATCAATTCTTCTACTGCGTTGCTGTTGAGGAGCTTAAGTTAAGTGACTATTCTCCACTTTATACCCATCTAATTATGGTAATTTCTTTTCTCGAGGTCCTCAACAGCAACCCAATCTAAGGATCAACACCTTGTTTCAAGGTAGGCTTCCTTCTCTGCTGTCCAAGGACACCCAAGTGGGCGACAAAAAAGTTCACTCACCAACTCTCAAGGAGCCCGAGCCCTTCATAAACCCACCAGAAAAACGCACGATGACAAGAATACCTCGTAGAACCCTGTGCTTAAACCACGCTGGGCCAGCGGGCTGATGGGTGGTGCCTTCCCACCCTTTGCACCCTGGCCCTGGACCAGACGCGTTGGAGGCTTCATCTTTGCTAGTTTGGAATTTCAGAGGCTCTGAAAGTCTGAAATCTTGGAGGCTTCTTTGACTAGTCCAAGCATCACCCTAGCCAAACTCAAGCAGACCTACAATGCTTGGAAGAAGGCCGACATTTTCGCTCCGCCTCTTGCGCAAGGAAGCCTGTAAATTACTGGTTGTTCGTAGGGAAGGAACAAATGGAAGAGCACATGGAAACTATTACGCCTTTGATCGAGGAATTGTCTACAGTCCGCTACAAGACTTCATTCCTCCGTTCTGTCCCAACAACCAGTAAGGTAACGTGTCCTAGAAGTTCTATGTTGTACACACACACACATTAGGGTACAAGCTTGGGGAAGCCTTGAGATCAGGAGGACTGACCATAGAAATTCCGACAACACTTTTGGGTACAGGAGGTAAATCCCACGCAGCAAGTCCTCTTGAAAGGAAGAAAATTCTGAATAATTGAGAGCATCGCTACAGAAACTCTGAAAAAGCCACTCGGAAGAAGCGCAAAAGGTTCAGGGTTCAGGGTGTGCTGTTCACTTTACGTCGACGCCCATAAACCACCCTCAACATGCTAAACTCCAAACAGTGTTGCCGGTCAGGGGTAACTCGCATACATACGGTACATTTTGCTATCAATAAGAATGTGCCTTCCTATATGGTGACTTGATGCAAGTTCCTGAACAGCAACCAAATCCCAAACCCTGGATCCAGGGATGCCTTTGGCGCCACGCCTGAGGGCATGAAGCGCAGGGCGAGCATACAAAAACACGCGGGTGACAGGGAATTGGTAGTTTCCATAAGCGAGGGATCCCAATATAGACTCAAAAGCACAGTAACCCTTGTTATAGTGACCCTCATAAAAGGTACTCCTAATTTTGGGAAACCCCATTTGAGATTCGCAGTGGGACTTGCACTTGATCTTATAGCATACCGCGACTCTAGCAGCATCCTGGGACATCTTGCAAACTTTTCCAAGCATTTCCTGTCAGGTTCTGGGGCTTCAGTTTATTAGTGGGTTTAGGGTGTAGAGTTGAGGGTTTAAGGTTATAAGGCTGTTGTTGAAGAGCCCTCGCTAGCTTGATCAAACGCATCTGGCCCAAACACTTGTGCAATGCCTCTGTAACCTGCGTTCTGGATATGCGCTATGATGCTGCTCGGTACTCAGGTGCATGCAGCAATGACAGGAATGCCAACATCGGGACTCTGCTGTGTGCGTCGCCACAAACTGCAGCCCTTGCCATTTATGCGCCTAAGTATTCAGAATCAAGTTTGCGGGAATACTATATTCATTTTATTCTAGTGAGACAAAAAAGTAAGCAAGTACTACTGACAAGTACTCAGGCGTCTACATTACCCTCAGAACTGCATCGATCCCCTTACATGGGGCCGAAGGAAGCCCGCTAAATGCTTGACCTGCCTACCTCAAACCCTGAACCATAAGACCCTACGCCGATCCCTCAGATTCCAGGCTTTCTGCGATTTCGGGGTGAGGGCTTAGAGCTTTATGGGCCCCCAGGCATGAAAAAGGCAGCTTACTTCGGGTTCAGGGTTTAGGTAACATGTTCTAGTCCTAAAGAATGGGATCATCTCATTCTGGACTCCTCACCTCCACAGTGCAAACTAGCTACGAATTTCTGCATGTGCCCAACCTTCCTGAAGAACCTGAGTTCTTATCAAGAAACTAGACCTAAGTTATCATAACAAGGAAAACATACCATTAACTCTTTTTGTAAACATTTCTGTATTATAGTATATCAGGCCTGAATTCTTCGACAGCAACCCTGGCCAGACTTCACCTTCTAAAAATGGTGACCTTCCATGGGCATATAGTTACTGTCAGGATGCTCTTAGACGCAGCTTGCGGTTTAGGTCCCCCGAGGAGTACTCCAAAATACCCTAAACCCTCAACCTTAAACGCCAAACCCTAAACCCCGCCGTATTTCAGGGTACCTACCTGGACCGTTCATGTGCTACTTGTTTGGAATATACAAAAAACACCTTAGGTGGACCCGCCCCCCAGTAATAGCCCGTAAGGGATGATAGTGATTATGTTAGGGTCCTCTCATACCCCCTATTATACCAGTATTACAGGGTGGAGGGTCCTCCTGGAACATACCACATAAAAATGTGACTCGCCTTGGTAGCGTAGTAATTAGGCTGAATAGTTGCCAGTATTAACATCATGCTTCTGAATTCCTTGTAGAACTATAGCGTAGGCTGCCTCAAAGTACTTTTTTTCAGGCTGCAGTATCCTAAACCCTCTACCTGCCCTTTGCTAACCCGGCTTCCGTTTTATGTTCTATGTTCTCTTCCATTTAATTCTCCATCAAGGGGGTACAACCCCTCCACACACAGACTTTATGATCCCACTGTCGAACGACATCTACATGTGGTGGTTTCCCAAAATAGGAGGACCCCAAAATAGACCCCAAACTATGAGAGTCCTTATTATAGGAAGCCCCCAAAAATGAGGTACCCCTGATTTTGCGAAAACCCCATGTCCATAAGGATGAAAGCTCTTCCTGGGCTTGGGGGGAACCTTAGGAATCAAGTTGCCAGTGCCAGGCTGGCTTGTTTGGACATGTTTTAGGTCTAGGGTTCAGGGTTAAGGGGTTTAGGGTTTAGGGATATCCGGGCTATATAGGGGTCAGATAGGGATATAGAGGTCGCTGGGAATGATGGAGAGTCAAATGAAGAAGAAGATGCAGAACACAGCCAAAATGTGCGCTCTGTATGGATTGAATAGGGCTTACAGGAACTTACATTAAGTTGCCACTTCAAGGATGGCCCGTAATCATTTACTATGTGTCCAGGTCTTAGTTTAAATTCCTTCCAACCAGCCGCATTCAAGTAAAGTCTCAAGCCACTCTCCCATAGTAAAAAAAGTATGAGGGAGCCAGGCACTATACCCCATAGACCCCAGGGAATATAAAAGTGATCGATGGGGGTCATCTTGGGAAAGTTCCATGCGAATGGCATCTGAAGGGAGCGGGCTATGATGGCAAGGCTGCTCGCAAGCTCCCATGAAGGCCCAGAACTCCCTGCTCTGCAGTTCCTACAGGACATCCTAAAATAGTTTGCAAGAATTTGGGTATGCCCCCATGATGGCCGTCACAACCCAAACCCTGATCCCTCGATCATAAACCACCCCAAAACCCTAAACCCTAAACAATAACCCCTAGACCCAAAACTCTAAACCTTAAACCCTAAACCCTAAGCCCCCCAAGAACAAGCGGAAAGCATCGGTCTGCTAAGCTGCAGGCCTGGCCCAGATCCCTTCACCCTCAGCGGCTCATGGTGCGAGCTTGGTTTTACTGGGTTTTGGGGTTTGGGGTTTAGGGTTTAGGGTTTCGGGTTTAGGGATTAGGGTTTAGGGATATTCCCTATTCCATAGTAAGAACCATAAAGCTGTGGCAGAGGCGTCGGGATTTGAGAAACATGGGTCAGGTTCCAGCATGTAGGATGCAAGATTTAGGAGCTATACTGGGTTGCTGCTAAGGAACTTAATCTAAGACGTAGTTTAAGGGACTATATCGGGGAAACCACATCAAGTACTATGTACATATATGTATAATATATCGATCATGGTAGCTTAATTTAAGTTCCTTAACAGCAACCCAGTTTAGGGTACCGGGCTTGGGGATTATCGTACGGAATGAAGGGTTTAGCTTGGTTAGCAGGGATGGGCTATGATGGCTATAACCTAGCCAGGAGGGCTAGCATAGGCGATTGTATAGGAACTACAGTAGGGATGCATTCCCTGATTCCACACACGAGTGGTTACGCACCAGATACTTCGGGATCGAGGTTTTCAAGCCGATGAGTCTCTTTACAAAGCTTTCCTTGCACCTCGCAGACACACCACGTCTACTTCGCACAGAGCCAGCCAAACAGAAGCCTTCCCTGCAGTTTGAGTGCCCCCTGAGGTTTTAGGATTTGGGGCTCATGGCGGATTTAGAGCTGAGGGTTTATAGGGCTACTTGCCCAGTTAAATCAGGTGTACATACGCCCGTTGTAGAAATAGGATTATGTACTCCCTGTGCACCTCAAAAAATGCCAAGTGCAGTTACACATGAGCTACAGTCTACCCCTGAATAAGCCCTATAGTAGTCCCCTATACAATCCCTTATATAGCCCCTTCAAGGAATTTTGACCCTAAACCCTAAATATCCCTATATAACCCTATGTATCCCTATACAACCCCATTTAACCCCCTTTAAGGAATTTAGACCCTAAACCCTAAATATCCCTATTATAACCCTAAATATCCCTATACAACCCCCATTTAACGCCTTGTAAGGAATTTAGACTATAGCTTCACACGGGGTTATTCTGGAGTTTGGGAGCAATGGCTTGGGCTTCGGATTCCCCCGATTTTGTGGGTTTCCGACGTGCTGCTTATAGGGGTATATGTTGGGGCTGGGGTAGAACAACGGGATGATGGAAGAGAAAATGGAAACTACTATAGGGTTTAGGGTTTGGGGTGCAGAATTTTGGGGCTGGGGGGGTGTGGGTGCTCCTGACTTGCCACCTACATCTCTGATTCCTCATCACAGCTCCCAACACCTCCGTAGGCATGATATGTTGATTGGTTTAGGGTTCAGGGTTTAG
>CAJNIZ010007180.1:56968-98761 GCA_905231905.1 Symbiodinium pilosum
ATATAGGGGTTATTTGTGTAGTATCTTATTCCCTGACCTGGCCTCCTGCGTGACTTGGATGACCTCGCGGCCCTGGTCCTGACCAAAAAGCTGAATCTTGCACAATGGTAACCAGAACCACTAACATCTTTTCACTGTGTTGATCGTTATTGAGGTGAGACTGCAGGATTCGTCCAAATGCCTTTAGCACAGCCCCCCAAGAACGTTGATACATCAGGTTGTCTAGATCTGCCAGTCAGGGCCGCTAGAGCCTTTACATCTGAGAACCAGCTGATGAAATTATAGCTGTTACAATACAGACAGGAGTGAGTTGCCGTGTCTGCAGCTTCATGCCGCTCAGCTCGGGCTTCCTACTGCGCTTGCGTCCCCGCTCCCTGTGCCATGCGCTTGCACGAAATGCGGTCCCGGTCAGCCATGGTTTTGCCGCGTGCTTGCGGAACCCTATTATGACTGCGACTATAACCCAACAACATGCATCCCTACAAGACCTACTATAGTGCATTTTCCCCGGCCTGCAAGTAACATGTAGAGCATGGGGAGGCCAGGCAAACGGGGAAGTGCTGTAACGAAATTTCAGAAAATGTGATGAAAGACTTCCAAAAAACTTTCGTTAGATGCAAGAAAGGGGATCCTGGGGAACGTAGGGAAAGACAGCGATTGCAAACGGACCATGGGGGTCACTACCAAGGATTCTATCAAGATAAGTTTGAGAGAAAGTGCGCATCTGCCACCTTCGCAAGCCGCGGCTAAATGGTGACCAAGAGAAATCATAAGCCATTGCCTGGTTACAGTACAAGTTGGCAGCTCGCCTACCTAGAAGCGTAATCGAATCAGGAGGTAGTCCTGGAAGATTGGTCAGCTCCCCCGGCAGTCGCATGTAATTTATAGCAAGACAGTGAAAGAAACAAGCTTCCAACCATTTAAACACAAGCATGTCAAAAAGGATGTCAGTTTCGTGGGAACATGAATGTTATGAGTATGCTGCACATGTTAGACTTCACAGCGTGACACGGTCTTAGCATTGACGATCACATCAATTGGTGAGATGCGGCGCTACATTCTTGAATCCAATTGCCCCCGAATGATTCATCAACATTTGATGTACCACTGGCAAATGACCTTTTCGCGCCCTCTGGCTAGAGTCTGAGACAAAAGCCGGAGAAGCATGTCTTCATGACGTACATGCACATCCTTAATCTCACAGGAGCATGTCTTCACGACGTACATGCACATCCTTAATCTTATTGGGGGTTAGTAGGGAATGTGGGAATATAGTCCCTACATAATCCCAATATATTATATTCCCTTATTCCCTACTAACCCCCAGCAAGCAATTCTTGGCAGGGTTCCATACGCCCAGAATACTTGCATCCCCATTAAGAAGGCAGCCCCTGTGACCACCCAATGAGCTCCCTTGGACTCTGACCATGAACCCTAAGCCCATGATTTTGGGTATGCTGACCCTAAACCCTAAACCCTAAACTGTGGTGGTCCCAGTGAATCTCAATCTCGCCGCCGATTCGGCGCTCTATCCACAGCTCCAGCGGAACCTCAGAACACAACTAAAATGGGTTTGATAGGGACTACTATAAGGATCCATTCCTGCATTCCTAGCCAACCAATGGCCAGAAGGTTGCGTGAAGTTTGAAGCTCAAGGCTAGATTTGTAAAGCATTTGTTGCCCTAAATCCCTAGACCCTGAAACCCTAAACCCTAAAACCCCGAACCCTCCTGGCTGTGGCATGCGGGGCCCAGGCTTGGGGTACGTATTCAGACACCTTGGACTCACCATAATACGGACTTCCTTACTATGGCAAGTTAATTCCTTAACAGCAAACCAGCATAGGGTGTAGGCCTTCCGGTTCCACAGAATTCGAGGGGGAACATATTACCCCAATCAAGGGTTTAGGGCCTAATTAGGGTTTAGGGAAGTGATGTCCGAACGACATAAACATGGGGGATCCCCCCTAATGTCTATATGGTCCGGAGTATCATGAGGGAAAACCCCAGAACACACCAAACCCAGGCATTGCACAGCCAAGGTGCAAACCTTAGGGTTTAAGGTTTCGGGCCTAGACCCTATGTTTTGGAGTCGTTGAGTGGTCCCTTTCGTTATTGTCTTTGCAGTTGAAAACGTCTTGCTTTGATAAAAACAAGTAAACCCTACACCTGCTACCTGTGTGTGTGTATATGTATATATACATGTGTATGTATATAGATATATTATAAGTTTATACCCACATACAGATATGATACTCGTCTCTATATATATATACATATATATAAATTGCGTACCAAAAAAATCTAACCTTAAATCAACCCTAAGCACAGGAACTCCGGAGCTCCCCCCAACTCCGACCCGACCCGGGCTCCGTGCAGAAGCGGGGAGCAGAGCCTGGGTGCAGGCTTGCACCTGGGCATCAGCGCCTTGCAGCTTCAGGAGTTACTGGGTGTAGATTAGAATATATTATACCGTAGTATATTATATATATAATGTATTACAGTATGTTAGGGGTTATATAGGGAGAATGGAGAATAAGATGGAATCTACTTTGGGGCATAGGGTTTAGGCTGGGAATGAAGGAATAGAAAAGAAAATTGAAACTACGAATCGCTTCCCCTTATATGAATATTATACACCTCTCCAATAGTAAATACTGGTTCGCCAAAATTCCAAATTCTGAAAGCTGCCCCCAATTTAGGGTTTATAGGGTTTAGGGTTTATAGGGTTTAGGGTTTAGGGTTTAGGGTGACTATATTTTAAAGGGCCAAGACTAAAGTTAATTGCGGCTGGGATCCTCTGAACTAGGGGGCGTCTTAGCGCGACTCTTAAGGATTAGGGATCTCCTTGATTTCCTGGATTTTGATTGTTTTTGAATTGTTTGTATCCAGAACTTTATAAAAGATTTCCAGAAACAGATTCCAAGGCCTCAATTTGGAATAGAATAGTCCCTAATAAGGCCCTAACTTGAAATAGTCCCTAATGCGGCCCTAATTTGAAATAGTCCCTGAAAAAGGCCCTAATTCAAAACAGTCCCAGATAAATCCCTAATTTGAAATTACACCTAATGAGGCCCTAATTTGGATAGTCCCCATTAAGGCCTTGATTTGAAATAGTCCCTAATACGGCCCTAATTTGAAACAGTCCCTAAAGAGGCCCTAATTTGAAATTAGCCCTAGTGAGGCCCTAGTTTGGACGAGCCCCCATTAAGGCTTTGATTTGAAATAATCTTCAATCGGGTCCTAGTTCGAAACAGTCCCTAATTTGAAATTATCCTTAGTAAGGCCCTGATTTGAAATAGTTTCTGATACGGAACTAGTTTGAAATAGTGCCTAATAAGGCCCTAATTTGAAATAGTGCCTCATAACCCCCTCATCTGAACTAGTCCCTCATAAGCCCTAATTTCAAGACAAGCAATAAGGCCCTAATTTGAGATAGTCCCTAACAAGTCCCAAATATCCCTTTTTTAGATTTAATGGAATTGTCCATGATTTATTCAGATTCCAATTACCCCGTTCGGGTCGTACGGTAAATACACCCCCTAATATTACATACGGTTCCGAGTATTAAGGTGTGGGATTGGATTCAGGCGGGCTTAGGGCTTCGGGTTTGGGAGCTATGGCGCCTAAGGGTTTGGGAGGCCCAGGGGTTTAGGGTTTAGGGTTTAGGGGTGGCTTACTGTTTGGTTTAAAGTTTCGGGCTTTGGGTCAAGGTTCCAAGTTTTGGGGTCCTAGGATTTCTCAAACGGAGAGCAGTTGGCATGAAGAGCGGGCAAGGGGTACACAAGCATAGTGAGAGTTTTTACATGCACTATGGGGGGCTTGCCGCCTGGAGCTACCTTAGAACGCGATATCCGATACATCAGTCGAAAGAACGACTTCATAATGATTGCAGGCCCCGCAGCGGTGATATCTGGGGATTCTGCTGGGACAATTAACTGAGGTTTCTAAAAGATGAGATACGGCCTTGAACGGATTCTGCAGGGATGCCGTAGGTATGTGCAGCCGCACTCAGAGATGAGGTATGTGAAGCTTCCGAAGGGGCATGGTCGCGCTTTTGGAAACATTTCACGCAGGGCAAATGTGGGGTATGTGTAGCAAACAACTTGGCCTGTACAAGAATAGCACACTGTGCAGCACACTGCTTGCTGGTATGTACCACCCCTCACGGTGCATCAGCACGCTTACATCTATGGTTATCGAGCATGCGTCAAAACTGGCGTACAAAAGTGCCTCGCGGCTTTCTCAATCACTTCGCAGCATAGCCGCCTGACCCATTCACCAAGCACTTCTTGAAGCCGTCCTCAAGCTCCTGGCGATTCAGATTCTTGCCGATGAAAGTGAGCTTGCAGATTCGCTCCTCATCTGGCTGCCACACCTTCGCCGTTGAATTCTTGAAAGCCATGTGAACGGCCTGGAAGACGAACTTCTCCTGCATGCCCTGGACGGCCAGAACGCCCTTTGTCCGGAACAGGTCATTGCCTTTCTCTTTCAGCAGCCATCCAAGCCAGTCATTCAGCTTCTGCTGACTGATCTCACCCTTGACGTGAAAGCCGCATGAGGTGACCCGGTCATCATGCTGATGATCCTGCTCATCCTCCAGGAAGCCATCATCCATCTCCAAGATCTTGTCCAAGTCGAAGGCCTGTATGCCGATGATGAAGTCCATGTCCACGATGGAGTTTGTTGCACGCTTGATCTTCACGGACTCGTTGATCATCCGAATCCGCCTCTCAACCTCCACAAGGTGGGGCTCGTCAACCAGATCACACTTGTTCAGGATGATACGATCCGCAAATGCAACCTGCTCAACCGCTTCATTCTCGACACCTTCTGGCTTCTCCTCGTCGAGGTGCATGATGAGGTGCTTCGCATCCACCAGAGTCACAATGCCATCCAACTGCATCTTCTGCTGAACAAAGTCATCGGCAAAGAACGTCTGAGCCACTGGCGCAGGATCGGCTAGCCCAGTGGTCTCGATGATGACTCCGTCCAAGGTCTTGCCGTCCTTCATGGACCTTTTCAGGATCTTCTTGAGTCCAGCGATCAGGTCGCCACGGACAGTGCAGCATATACAGCCATTGTTCATCTCGATGATGTTTTCCTCCAGCGCCATAGGCCCTGTTTCAATGAGACTGTCATCAATGCCCACCTCTCCAAATTCATTCTCGATGATAGCGATGCGTTTTCCATGAAACTCCTTGAGAATGTGGTTCAGGAGGGTTGTCTTGCCACTGCCCAGAAACCCTGTGAGCACAGTAACAGGTACCTTAGCAGCAGAGCCAGACGATGCAGGTTCCTTTGTTGCTCCCTGCGCTTTGGCCACCTTCTCAGACACCTGTGCTCCGAGCGCTTGTGCTGACTGATAGTCAACAGAAGCTCGCTTGTGGGCACCCAAGCCAGTGATGATGTCACCCCTGACCTCATACATCTTTCGCAAGACGTCTTTCTGCTCCTCCGTGAGCTTTGCCTTGTACTCCTCCAGGAAAGCAGAAGGATCCCGCAGAACTCGGTCAGATTCATCGCCAACCACCTTTGCATATGCCTCCATGCATGAATTGATAGCCTGAACTCCATCGAAGAACTTTCCCTCGCTCAACGCCGCTTGGGCAGACTTGAAAGTGTCACTCCATTCCATCGGCATGTTGTCAACGCGGATGCTTCGATACGCTACTGAGGAAGAAGCTCAGACTTGGGCCTGTTGCTGCTTGGGGTAATTAGGATCGCATCGTTGGGGGTCTTCTGAAAAGGATCATCATGGTTTTTAGAGAAGCAGGTGGACATCTATACTATTCAAATTGTCCCCTGAATAGCATGGCTACACTTAGCATGGTAAGCACGACTTGTGGTACTGTCGCTGCCTAAGGATTTGGCCTTTACCCAAAACCCAACACCCCAAGCCCTGCTACTGCCACCTGCTGCTAGTGCTGAAAACGCTACTGGCATGGCTTGAAAACAAGAAAAGCCAAGTAGCTCAGCCCATACACTCCTGCGCTAAGACGCCAGCCACAAGAGTCGACTATGACGCCAGCTCATTATAATTGCTCTCAGTCCTCTTTTAGAGAATTGTCAGGTGGCCTGTTCCTCCCCAGGTAGGGCTTGATTGCCCTCACGTATCTCCCAACCTCCCATACAAGCCTTGCGTTACCCTCATGTCACATTACGACCTGGTACAGACTCGCTTCAAGACTTCCTCAATCTATGATTTCTCTCAGCGCTGTGGCCACGATAGGGCCTGAAGCTTGAACAGGGAACTATTGCGTCTGTCTCTCAAGCATCTAAGCCATCCCCTTGCAGTCCCTGGAAATGTAAATGACCACACGCCCCTCTCTCTCTCTTTCTCTCTCTCTCTCTCTCTCTCTCTCTCCCCCTCACTCACTCCTTTCCCTCTCTCTCTCTCTCTCTCTCTGTCACTCACTCTCATCTCTATTTGTCTCTCTCGTTTGATGGTGCCTGGACTAAAGTCGCTGGTCTGAACCTTTGCTCATACTACTCCGCCTGCGTCTGCAGACAATCGTCTCAACGTGCCAGTGGCGATCTTCATCATCAGGTTTTCGTGGTTAGTATTTTTGAAGGCCACTGTCATTGACTAGTCGTACTGCTGCCCCCACCGTCGCTACCGCTAGCGGGTATCTGATCCCCAACGAATCTCCCTTAAAGCCCTCAACCCCATACACCCAAATCCATACAGCGGCAACGCCTACAGACCCCAGAAGGGTCCAGCAGTCCTAGCCATCCTACCATTCCCCTGCCAAAGCCTACTCTACTAAATGCCGGATATTCAACGTTGGGCTTCTGCACACTTGAAAGCCACTATGAAAATCTATAGAATACCCTATTTAACACCATACGTGGCACCGTAAGAAAGCTAGAGTCAGAGATCCCATGCATCCCCGCAATCGGCTGAAAAAGTTGAGGCTTAATGACCTAGAGCCCCTGGCGTCAACCTTAGCAAAGTCATCCCACACAGACCCTGCAACTACAGCACCCTACGGAAGCCCCAAATCCAAACCCGGAAGCCTGAACCCCAAAGCCCAAACCATATATTGCTGGGTTCAGGGACCCTGAATTTTCATTTAGTAATTTCTATCATAAATGGGGTCGCCCCAATACAGACCGGAAAACACGGTGATCCTGATTACAGGGAGGCCCGACAAGGTATTATACCCCCGATTTGGGGAAACCCGAAACCCTAACCACTATATATTCTCTTTCCACGTCATTTTCCATGTGATTCTCCAGTCTTGGGGTTGTATATCCCCATGATGATATAACCCCTATAAACCTAAACCCTAAACCCTAACCCTTATAAGATCCTCAATTCTGATTTCAAGTAAACCTGGAAAAGCCGAGGCGGCCGCGGAGGTTCGACAGCTCGGCCAGCTCGTGCGAGCTCCAACTGGCGAGGAACTCGAAGATGGAGTCGCGCCTTAGGGATTAAAGGGTTTAGGGATTATAGGATCATAGGGTTTAGGGATTAGGGTTTAGGGATTACAGGGATTAGGGACTAGGGTTATAGAGATGAGGTTATGAAGGAAAGCAGGTTTCTGGTATACGTGTTAGGGGCTTAGGGTTTAGGGCTTAGGGGTTTGGGTTTCAAGGCGCAGTTTGTACAGTTCAAGGTTTTTCGGCTTCGGGCCCGTAACGATACACAATCAAGATGTTGATTACGGCAAAATGGTTTAGGCTTTGAGGAAAAATCCCCTCCCTCCAGCATTCACCCCCCCTAATACTAAATACTCCCAATATATTATAACATACCACCACAATCGGGAGTACTAAATATTAGGGGGGTGGGACCCTAAACCCTGAAACCAATGGTTTAGGCTTTGAGTTGAGGAAAGATGGCATTTTGGCACTGCTAATTTTAGGATAACTCAACGGCTTCAAAGGTCTAACCGCCACCGTGGAGGATTCAATCAAAGATAGGTTTGGGTTCAGGGTTTAGGGTTTATGAGATCTGGGATGTAGGGCAACAATGACCCAGAGACACTGCAATGCAAAGCACCAGGACTGTTGCGTAAGAAAAGTGGCGCATGTCTGCTCCATCCAGAGAATGGACCGTCTCGCCTATGTAGGGATTCTATGTGGATGCATTATGGGTGAAAAAGGATTCTACTTTTCAGATCCCCCACAACCCCATGAACCCTATAAACTCCATAGAGTTCAACCCTAAACCCTAAACCCCCACCCTAGGGATCCAACCCAAAATCCCTGTGTCCTACCATCCTCCCTAAACCCTAAACCCTAAACTCTAAACCCTAAACCCTAAACCCCTTAATCCTACCCTTTTCGTACAGGAAAAGGGGCTAAGCTCCGAGCAGCTGCTCCTCCTCCTGCAGCAGACTCAGGGTGTAGGGTTTAGGATGTAAGGTTTTATATTAAGGTTATATTGGGTTTATATGTGGGTAATGGAAAAGAAAATGGAAACTACTACAATGGATTATATAGGCAGGGGTTTAGGTTTTAGGGTTTAGGATTTAAGGTTTAGGGTTTAGGGTGTAGGCTTAGCACACTAAGGGGTTGAGGGGTCAGGGTGTGAGGGCTTGGGATTTCCTGGGCATCTAGGATTTGGGGGATCCTAAATCCACAGCACTCAACTTTTGGGGTTCATGATGGGATGCAAGGATGAGGCCTAGAGGGATACTGGTCATGATCCGTTTTCGGGATCCTTTAATGTGGGGCTTATGCTACTTCTGGGTTCACATGCGAGGGGCACATGCCTTGATTTGGCAAGAAGCTGCATTACAGTACTGAAAACGATAATCACGACAGACATCACGATGAAACTCTGTTCTTGCGGTGCCAGCTGCATGTATGCGAGTGTCAAAACGTAAGCAGCCCAAACGTCACAACATCTTTTTATCTCCGTGTCCACCCCGCTTGCCCCCATTCTTGACCCGAAATGCCAGAAGCCCAAACGCCAGACACCCCACTGCAGTCCCCGGTCATGCTTGGAGATTCATAGACAGAGCTAGGTTTGGAGTATTAACATGACATCTAAGTTATGGTTATAAAACGAAAAACAGAAGTACCCTTACAACTCCTACAGTGTATAGTCATGCTACCAAGCTGAGACACCCTAGACCGAAATACCCCGCGGGTGGGCGCTCCTTGGAAAAGCTCTCTGTGCTCAAGGTTTCAAAGAAGTCGTTTGCCTCCCAGGTTGGCATGGCCTTTCCGCAAGGTAGGTTCCGTGGGGTTCAGGTAAGAAAAGACGGTACTGACAGCAATGAGAACAACATGCGGTCGATCATATGATCAATCTCATCTTGTTCGGTCGCTAAACCTTAAACCCTAAGCCCTAAACCCTAAGCCCTAAACCCTAAACCCAACCCTCTAGCATGCTAGGCCCCGAGCTTTGACTTAAGGGTTTGGGGAACCTAGTTTGGGATTGAAGGGTAGAGTTGGGACTATGCCAGTAGCAAGGTGGGTATTCCTTGCCCTGTGCTTGGTCCCAGCGCCCGTTCCTGAAGCACTGCACGGCCAAAATCAAAGTTTGCTTTCGGAGCTGGTTCCAGTCAGCATCCCAGTGTGTGTTTTAGACATATCTTTTGCCAAAACGCCCCCAATATCACCATTTGAGTGGCAATTCCCCTTGCATGGTTTGAGAGACAACCGGATCCTCATCTGTCTTGGACATGTTCAAGAACCCCTCTTCAAGACAGGACTCAACACCAAGGTCTTCTTCTACACAAGAGCGACCTGGGACTCAGACGCAATTAGCCGAACGGACCGTGATCCACAGAGACTCCCACCTTACCTATATCAAACCCATTGCCAAGAGGGATATTTCTCAAAGCAATCTCTTTTGAGGCCTGCCCCCGTAATGGTGTAATCGACATCTCCCCCTAGAGTCCGTTAGGGCCACCTTTTTGAGAGCCCATATTATAGAACACCCTCATATGGCGGTGCTTCAGCCCGCAATAACAAGTGGGGGGTAGCCTCGTCGGCTTCTGCAACTGGCTCGTTCTGGCACACACAGGAGTTACCATGCTTGGGGCTTAGGTACTTAGGATTCCGATTGGCTTTCTGGATTTGGGTCTAGGGTCAAGTCCACGGATCAAGGATGAGGGCTTCAGCTCGTGAAAGCGAAGGATCTTCACAAGAGCGTACTGAACACGAATGAGTGGTTTCAGGACTTCTGGTTCAGAAGCAGGCAATCTTCAACATCTTTCAGATATGCGCGCGATGCCGTGTTCTACAGCGCTGCGTCTTCGATTTCGGGAGGGATAATGAGTGGAACCAGGCATGCCTAGGACTCAGGGACACATGGTTGGCGTGGAAGATTCAAGGCTTAAGGGCTGGCACATGTGCAGGGCAAGCTTCATAAGAAGGCTGGAGCATTGCAAGGTAACAGCTGCATCTGCTATGCATGGGCTATGTGTCTCCTAAAGGACTGAGGACTCCTTGCGCGACAGAAACTTTACCCCTGAAGACTACAATCACCAATCCTGCTACTAGCTCTGCTGGCATTACAATTGCGGCAATGCAAACAGGAGAACTCGCCTTGGATCAGAAAGAGGGCGGCCTCATATGTCTCCCTATGAAACACCCGGACGTGTTTGGACGCCTCTTGCAAGGACGCCGCAACAAATCACACCATGTCAAAATTGCATCTGTCAAACTTTTCCCGAGCAGTAGAATCCAGGATACAGACCCCCACTCCCAGAAGGACAATTGCGAGTAGCTCCGAATGAGAGAGAACAATGCTGACACAAAGAGCACAATACCTTCGTTAACAAAAATCACCTTACATCATATTTGGAGTTGTGAGATTATTTATGGCACTTGCCCGGATCACAGGCATCGCGTTCGCTTCACTAGTAAATCAACATCACCGAGCGAAGGACGGGGCGGATGAGGCAAATTTCGCCTCGGGCATCTGCAGAAAATTGGCTTAGTTCTCCGGATTGAGGAATTCCGGATTCGAGGGCTATTACAATGTACATGCCTGCAAGGAAGGAAGACGTAGCCATTGAAGGCTCCGTTCCTTCAGCCTGAGCTAGCACAGCACAATCCCGATCCACAATTTCTCCGGAGCAGCATCACGAGTTTCAGGCTTACGAGGGAGCAACAACATGACAACATGATAAGAAAGCTCCTGAAGCCACTCTGCCATGTTGAGGGTTAAGGATTTCAGAATTGCAGGGCACCAAGCCCCTGAATAGCAATTTAAGAAGTGTTGCTATGTCAAAAAGCAGCATGAGATACGTAGGGGAATGGATCATTCCACTTGGACTTGTTAGAGACCACGAAGGCAAACATCGGCCTCAGGTGACGCTCTGCCAAGGCCCACCATGCCTTAATCCTGCCTAACCCCGACCCCTGGTTAATAAACCCCCTCCCCTTAATAAGGAATATAATAGGGATCCTCATATTTGAGCCCTTAAAAGGAAGGGGTTTATTAATCATGGATCAACATTAAAAGGGTAGGGCCAGTCTTGTTGTACACAAGGTGTGTATCACAACCTCTCTGGACCTGTGAAAAATACTCGAAACTGACATAGACTCAGCGTGGAACTTTCGCTTTTTCTGTATCATCCCTACATACCTCGTGAGAGGACCCCTCTCTTCCCTTTGCTACACATCTCTAGAACCTGGAAAGTGCCCTAGAAAGTACCCCAGCATGCCTCGAGCAAGCCTACACCCCAGAACCATAACACTTCCACCCTAGACCCCCACCTCTAAGCACGAACCCCACACACTAAGCCTGAACTCTAAATAAACTCTGCGCCAACCCTAAACCCTAAACCCTAAATTCCAAACCATCTGCGCCCACTCCTTTTCCCAGCCCCATGCTGAAAAGGGACACTGGCCCTGGGTGTCGCTGGTAGTGCGAATTTCACCCCCCAAGCGGCGGTCCTGAGGTCAAGATATGTTTTCAGGGATTACGGCATGATCAGGGTTTAGGTATTTGAGATTGGGCCACTTTTGCAGTACACAGCTCAAGACCTGCAGTTTGGCATTTCAGGGTTTTGGACACGCCCGCCATTCACAGTTGCGTGCAAACAGCCGGCCGAACAACCTAGACTGGCTCGACCTCAATCTGACACTCCACCCGAGTAGTAACAAAACTGGGTTGCTGCTCAGGAACTTTAATGAATGAGTATATAGTATATAATAGGGCTCGTTATTTTAACAACTTGATCTAAGCTCCGTAACAGAAAGCCCACCTCCTACAATAAAGATAAGAAGACAACAATGTTCAGAATAACAACCTACATCAGACCTACATACAGACCTGCTGTCTGTTTAAATCTAAGGTCAAGATGCATACAGATATATATATATATAGTTCTGGAGGGTGTGACGCCGTGGAGGGCTGGTTTTCTCGAGTAAACGTGCTTGTTTTCGCCAATTTGTGATATGATTTTGACGGTTTTCACATTTGGGAAGATATCCAGATTTTGGTTAGAACTGTTGTGGACTTTTGTTTTTTCTATACGCTATGTGATTGGAGTAGTTGCCAGTCAATTTTATAGTAATAACAGTACGAACGCCTGTCTTTCAATGGCTTTAAAAGACAAATGCTAAAAATCTGCTACTTCGTTAACTCCACAAAACGCGCCCTCCACGGCGTCTCGTTCTGTATATATATATATATATATACATACATACACATATATATATATACATACATATGTATCTGAGCCGCACCCTAGAAGTCCAAGCACTCAACTCCAAGGCGAATAAACGGACCTCAGAGGAAATCACCCAGAAATCCTCGGATTCGGCTTTGAAGCCATCCACAAGTCAGTAGTTGAAATGCGCGTAGTCGACATAATAATACTCCCGTAAGGACTGCCATAAGCCTTGATACCTTGTAGGAATGGTTTAGGGTTTAGGGTTTCGGGTTTAGTATAGACCGGTTATGAGAAACTGCCCATCTACAAAGGGTTACACGGCGCAAGCTTTCCTGCATACACCATAGGCACATCCAAAACGCAAACTCAGCACAAAGGGTCTCTTGATTGCACGTAAACCTGGAACCTTAAACCCCTGTGCAACCCTAAACCCTAAACCCTAAGCCTAGTATCCCTGACTCTTTAGGACATCCAGGCAGATCTTGGACTACCGCAGAACAATCTGAGGCCAGAACTATCCACTGCTGCAACCTTCGGGTCTTAGGGTTTAGGGGTATAGGGTTATAGTTTGCCTTTAAGTAGATAGAATATCGGGTATATGGGGATCTTATTTTAATATACCCCAAAGCCATATTCAATCTACTTAAGGGGGACTATAAGGGTTTTTAGAGTGTTAGTCAAAAATGTTACATGCATGAGCTGCGATGCAGCGTTATTTCGGAATACGTGGGGATAAACAGCGGCTGCGCTGCATGCAGGTTTCCCTGGGTACGATGGGATTCGCTTAAGGTTTAAGGCTTGGATTTGGGATTACCTAAACCCCAAAAGTATGTAAAATAATAGCCCTAAACCCATAATAACAGCCCAAAAGGCCATTATTTTACATACTTTTGGGCTTCAGGTAGGTTCTAAAGGTATGAGTTGATGCTTGAGGTTTCGGGCTCGCAGAGGTAGTGCAGTCTAGCTTCCCCGACCCCTACACCCTGAACCCTATCCCTGCTGGAACTTGGGAATCATTCCCTACCTTGCTAGCTATATCTGTCCATCTCTGCACATCGCTAATCCCCAAACTCTAAAAGCCTAGAAGCCTGCTGAACATGGAGCGAGCGAGTACTTGCCTGAGTCCTGTAAAAAACGATGGCCATGCTGCCACTATTATATATCTATGATTCTAATATTCTTCGTATTCGATTATTATTGGCTATCATTATTACTTATATATCTATTCATATTGTCACTATTATTATTGCGAGTATTCTCATCAATACCACTGTTACTACTACCCTGCTTATTATTATTACGATTATTACTAGTATTTCCGGTATCTTTCAACTCGTGACTGGTATACCCACGTAAGAGACATTACATTGACAAGAAACGAAACTGGTCTTCAGGAAGGTGTTATCTTGCTTGCTCTCCGGTCAGTTTCCCTTGAGCCATTAGCCCAATGAATGCCATTTTCTGAATTTCCAGGCTCCAGGCTCTGCATATTTTGGCTGGGTGTTCTAGATACAGATACTGCAGCATGTTAGTGATGTAGCGACAAGGAGCATGAAGGGTAAACAAGGCCCAAGCCATGCTATGAGAACGGAGAAGCACGAATCTAAAATGGCTCGGAAGATGAATTGAGTATCAGAGAACACACTTCCAATATATGCAGACAACATGTCCTCAGAAGGAAGTCTCGCATGGGCAAAATTCCATGGATTCCAAGGGTTTACGGATTTCCGGGTGATCGCAAGTTCCTTCTGGTAGGACCTTGGGAAACGACTGGGACTGCGACAAAGGATCTGTCTTTGACCGAGTATTGTGGTGCAGAGCCCGGTTTCATTATTTGCCGTCCTCCATATGAGTAATGTTTTTTTGGTGGTTGAACCTAGTAAGGTTACATTCCTTAAATAGAATACAAAACCCAAAAGGAGGACATAATCTTACACTATTTTGGGTACCAGAGTATCCCTAAATAAACTACTACTCATATGTAGAAGCAAAACCGAAACAAACCTGCAAACTACCCAGAACACGGGGGATGGCCTAAACATGCTTCACAGAAAGCCCTGTACACGACGTATCGGCGATGTCTTTCAGACTTTTCCGTCCAGCTTAAATACGTCATACAACTCAGCCACAGGGCTACCGCAAGCTCATAACTCTGCTTCAAACTACAGAGTGACCTGTGCTCTCAACAACTGCTAAACACTACAGTGTTACCTAACACCCCTACAAACCCAAATCCCTCCATCGCCACTCCCCCTGAACCCACAGCCCTAAACCCAAACCCTACATAATCCGTATGTAGACCTATCCATGACTTGCATCCTATCCATGACTTGTATCCTACGGGTCCAGGTACCTTAAGAGTACATGATTACCGAAATGGGTGTCTAGGTGCTCTGGGTTCAAGCTTTCTACTAATCCACTATTTGGTTACTTGGACCCTGAACCCTAAGCCCCTAAAACCTCTTTAGGTACTCGGACCCTTAGGTTTTCGAGTACTGAGGCGCAGGCGGAAATCGTCCTCCCGGCAGCCCTCGGTCTTGGGCTTTTGCAGCCGCATTGATCAAGACCTTCCGCTGCCATTTTCAGGGCTGCAAAGCGTGCATGAAGATACATGGGAAGCGCGGTTTCCGGAGGATCTGCAGGGTTTGGGGTTTGGGCTTCAGGGGTTAAAGTTTTGATGCGTGTAGGTAAGCCCCAAGGCATGGGGAGTCCCTTTTCCGGACTATTCAAGAAACAGGGAAGAGGAATAATTGTCAGTCACAGACACCCCAAACCTCAAAATCAGTCTAAGAGGAAAAGGAGAATAGGCAATAGGAAGAGCAGCCATGCAATGTTGTCAGGGATGCTAGTCAAGGCGATACTGTTTTCACTGATGGTAGTGAAGGTAAGATGGGCAATGATAAGCTGTACACGTGACCCTAAGCCCCAAACCCCAAACCCTAAATCCCAGGCCCTAAACCCTAAACCCTAAATCCCAGGCCCTAAACCCTAAACCCCACAGCTTACTGCTTGTTGAGGGCGAGTTGGGGAGTGGGGGAGTGGATCCCTGCAAAAATCCTGCATGGGGGACTCTAAAACCAGGGGCTCTTTGGGAGTCCCAAGTATAAGTGTTATGATAACCATATGGGGGTTTCCGAAAAAAAGAGGGACCCCAACATAAACCCCAAAATACTATAATTCTGCTTAATGGGACCCCCAAAATGGTACCCCTAATTTTGGGAAACCCCCATATTGGAGTCTATACCCGGGGCCTCTGTGTATGGGCACTCCTACATAATCTTCATCACAGGCCCTATATTCAATTCCCCACTCCCCCGTAAGTTCGGGATTGTCGCGTTCTGTGGCTGCAGGATGTAGGATTTAATTCGAAGCTTCGGCTCGTGAGATTGCACTAACAAAACATTATCTTCGAAGCATTATTGTCACGGCCCATTCTGCAGTAGCTTCAGGACCTGAAAATGTAATGTAGCCAGTTGTTGCCCATTGCCTACATAGACCACCATTTAAGGTGAGGTCGGGTGAGGTCGTTGTATTTTTTGTCCAGCTAGTACTCATACTGTTTCTACTACTATGGGAATGGCGCAAGGCGCTACAAGGCAGGGTGCCAGTCCAAAGAACCATGAAGGCAGATTGACTGGATCATGAAAGCTCCTGCGGCAAAACGGCAGCCACAGAATGCAAGTCCGCCTATTAGCATCTCCAGAAGAACCCAAAGTGGTTGTTCGCTTTGCTCCTTGTTCAAGCTGGAAAGTAGAAGCTCACACACGCTGCAGTCCCAAAAAGGTCACCTACATCCCTGACTCTTCCAAACAAAGCCTCGGATCCCTTACCCTAAGCCACAAACTCTGAATCCCTACCCTAACCCCTATCTGAGTGTTCCCTCACACTCCCGAGCAGTCCCTAAAATTCCCAGCGCCCTTCTCCCACGTGGACATCCTTAAAAGGCCCCAAATCTAGGGCCACTACGCTCACCCTAGAACTCTAAACCCTAGAGCTACCCTTGCAAGCCCAAGGCTACAAACCCCATGAAGGCCCTAAACCCCAAAGTCCTTATAGCAGGTTGCGGAACTTAAGCTAGGTTACTATGATAAGGAAGCCCTATGACTTACTATTTACCTCTTACATGGTAACTTAATTAAAAGTCTTGAACACCCTGTAAACTCCAAAGCCCCCAAGGACATGGAAGTCCATGCATCTCAGGCTGCAGGGCCTCACGGAGCTCTGCCTCGAATGACTCGAACCTAAGACGCCAAACACGCATTGTGTGGCTTAAGGTTTGGGGGCCCAGGGTGTAGGGTTTAGGGCCCAGGGTTCTAAGGCTGTCTGAATTATAGGCCCTGTTGGAGTACCCAACATAAGAATGGGAAAGGGGCTATGATTTTGACAGCCCCCTCATGAGATCTTCTGGAGATTTGCCAGCATTATTCGGGTTTTGCGGGGCTAATGCATGAATTTGCTGGTGATTGAGGGGAGTAAGGATGCACGGTTCAGGTTTTAGGGTAGTTTGGGGGTGAAACCCTGGGGCCCGTTTGCGGTACGGATTGCACTGGCAAAAGGGCTTTTGCGCAAGCCACTGCGAGCCATCAGTTCCAAGATACAGGGGTCGAAAGCCTGAGCCCCAAACCCTCAACCCCAAAACCCGTGAACCCCTAAACCCTGAACCCCAAAAACACGTAAACCCCTAAACTTCCCAAAACCCACCAAGACCACCAAAAAGGCAACAAAACCTCGAACCCCCAAAGCCAAAACCCTTTGCAGGTTTATGGCTAGCTTTGAGTGACACTGTAGGCAGCGTCGTCATGGGCATTCCCTTACTAAGAGCCTTATCTTACAGGTTCTTAGAAAGGAATACTGGAATATCTTATAGGGTTTAAGGTTAGTGGGGAATATGCGAATACATTATTTTGGCCATGTAGGGGTTATTACCTAAGCAGAACCCGTAAGTTAAGCCAACTTTGGGATTTGGGGGCATGAAGAATGTCATGACACTTGGGCTTAAGTCCCTAAACCCTAAACCCTACGGGTTCAGCGTTTTGGGTTTTGGGTGGAGGGACGATGACTTAAGAGAAAAGTAAGCACAGATAGAAAACTCTTGTAGCGCACCCTCCCAGAAGACTTTAGGATCGTTCAGGGTTCAGGGTTTAGGATTTAGGTTTAGGGTTTAGGGATTTGGATTTCCCTACATAGACATTGTGAGGGCTATCGGCTGAGTATATTTTCCCCCTTATCATGCTACTTATACCCCTTCTATACCCCATATCTCCCTATAAACTGTCTTGCTTGAGGTGGCCCATGTCCAAAGGCCACACTGGACCCTCCACAGCCCCTTTACTCCCTATAGGGCCCTATGGAAGCAGTAGGAAACCCCAAGAGCCCTCTTCTCTGAAAGAAACCCTATAAAAGGACCCTAAACCAAAGTAAGCCTTCAGCCCTCAACACTTTCTTATTGTCCCACGTAAAGACGCTCTGTTCTTTTCATGCAAATCTATGTGGATCTAGGTTTGTTTTGGAGGCAATCCCCTACAATACCCCTACATGCCCCTTGGAATGCACCAATGTAGCGAACAATAATCTCTAAATATCACCGTAACTGCGCAACCTGCTCTGGAAGCCAGAAAGCTGCAAATTCAGTGCCCCCCTACCCCAAAACACAGAAATAGGGTAAAGTAGTAGGATCCCCCTCTGCTTCAATGTGCCAACCTTTTGGCCAAACCCTAAACCTAAAGCCCTGAACCCTAAACCCAAATCCCTAAACCTTGAAGCTACTCCCTAAATCCTACCCAAACCCCCAAAGTATGTAAAATAATAGCCCTAAACCCATAATGACAGCCATAAAGGCCATTTTTTTACACACTTTTAGGGCCAGGTAAACCTTACACCCCGCCCTGCTACGCTGGGTGGCCAGGCTCTTCTGCTGGCAGCGAGGCGATGAAAGCATCCCCGCTTTCCATCGCTTCAGCTGCGGCCATGACTGACTGAGAAGCCTAAACGGTTTAGGGATAAGGGATTTAGGGTTTAGGGTTTAGCAGCGAATAATGGAAAAGAACGGGGAAACTACTATAGAAAGTTGGGGATTATATTGTCATATATTGCACTCACTGGGTGTTAGTGGGGAATAGGGAAATGGGATTATATAGGAAGTATCTAAGGGCTACATTCCCTTATTTCCCACGAACCCCTTGTAAGTCAAATCTTACGCGGTTTGGGGTGACGGGCAGTGTAGGATTGAACATAGGTACCATAATCCAGGTAGATGTGAGAACTTCGATAGAAGGATGCTGCTGCTGCAGCAGAGCATGCCGTACAGTAGGGCTTATAGACAGCTTTCCTTTTCCGGGAAGGAGTGACCTCCGAGTGTTTGGATGGGCTCGTAACCTGGTGAGCGGCTCCTACGCCTTCAGCTGCAAATCAAGCCAAACGGCACCTACTGCTGCCGTACGTGTTTGTCACGACCTATTTGTGGGGAAGTCCTTCGACGCCCGCACGTTCCCATGTCATAGAACAATGAAACCTGTAATTTGGCACACTAACTGGTGCAAGTCTCTTGATTATTCATTCTGTATGGGGTTGGAATGTTGCGGCAGGAGGAATGTAGACCCTTCCAAATTCCAAAAGTTTCCAGCGTATCCTCTCCAAGCTTTCGGGTAGAAATAGCCTCTTTCAAAACTGCCACTGCAGCGTTTGCCAGGTCCCTTAACTTCGGCCGGGGGACCGCCTCAAACGCAGAAGTGACCCACTTCGCCCGAAGATACACCGCTCCGCTCCCCCATTAGTGCCATGCGATATGTGCAAACAATCCTAACTTTGAGAGCAAGGTGGGCGGAGAAGTGCAAGTCAAAGAGAGTCTATTGGTCGACAGAATGACAATCTCCGATGCAATGCTAGTGATAAGCGATGGAGCAGTTCTCGGTGGTTGCGCTTTTCCCGGGATGTTCGACACTCCGTTCTCCACATACTGAATTGTACTTGATCAGGGCAAGATAAGTACCTGTTGGGAATAAACCCCTCGCTGAATACGCCCCCCACCTCCTAATGACGAATGTAGATCCCCCTATTATTTAGTGAATAGCTTTGTATCGGGAAATCTACTCATAACCTCGGGATGGTCCTGGACCGTGCTTGGCGCTTGCTTCACACAGTTTGTACCCAGCAGGCCCCGGCCAACATACTAACTAGTTACTGGATGCGACCTCAAAAAAATGGCCGTTGCCATGCTGACAGTTGAAACTCGCAGCAAAGCTGCGGAGAAAGATGCTGTTGCGTTCTTAGGACTTCTCTATGACTGCTTAATTCTGCTTAAAGGCTGTTAGCTCTTCTGAGCTGACAATCAATCCAGTAATGTCTAAACTCCTAGTATCCCCATTTATAACCCTACTAATGCCTTATATAATCCCCTTTGAGGAGTTTATACTATAGCTGGGCACCACTAGCACAAGACTCCCGGATCCCGAAGCCCTGAAGCCTGAAGCACTCCCACCCCCCAAAATACTGCCAATTAACAAGGGATTTGGGTGGCTTAGGGCTTTTTTTTTACAACCCCAACGGCCTTTCAGGTCTAGCATACAGCTTGGGGGTCTTTGTTTGCCCGGCTTAGGGTTGACGGTTTAGGGCTTAGTGTTTAGGTCTTAGGGTTAAGGGGACTTGGGTAACCCCACCCTACAAATAAGAACCCTATGATAATCATAGGGTCAGGTCCTACTTTCGGGGAGTGGAGTTGCCAAAAACGCCTTATGGCCAATGAGAACTGGCAAGGCTGCACGCCGCGCGCCCTTTTTCCACGCAAGGTTCTTGTAACCGTCTATCACGTCCTCATTCTAAACCCCCGAAGGTTGCAATCGTGCCGTGCAAAGAGGTAGTTTCCCAAAACAGGGGACCCCAGAAGTTCAAGTTGCACCCAAGACAGGGAACTTCGCTAGACTGGGCTGCTTAACTTTAACTACTACAGTACCAAACTCTTTTACTGCATACCCATGTTCTGGTGACGTAAGTTCCTTAACAGTAACCCAATAGAATGTCGCTCAGGGATCAGGATCCCATGCTTTGGAAACGCACCGGTCGACTCATGCTAATAAAGCTTCGGCAAATGCAGCTTACGTGGCAAGACCCTCGAAATGCAGCTGCGACGAAGCTCAAAACGCGTGTGCCCCTCTGCTGCCAACTCATACCCGTGCCGAAACTCCACACTCTCCAATAACCTATAGAGCTTAGGGTCTGGGCTTCAGGGCTAAGCATTAGCTCCTTTTGCCTGCAGCTAAGCGGGTTGTAGCAAGTAATCCACTGTGGGTATATTGGGCCATGTAGGGTTTAGTGTTTGCGCGATCTAAAGCTGTCTTGAATGGGGTTGCGGATTATGGCTTGGTCCACGAACTTGGAAGCCTCTGTGTAAGCCTGGAACCCTAAAGCGTCACCAGCAGCAGTAGCCGCTATGGTACTACCTTCATAATAGAGGGAAGATCCAGGGGATGTGGCTTGTTTCGTGAAGCGATATCTCCCAATGCGTCCGGACTTCCGAAATAGCACATTAAGCTTGCATGAGTTTGCACCAACTTGCATTTCGAACACGTGTAAGTCGTATCACGCGTAAGTCGTATATCCAAGCCACCTTAATATTAAATGCTCGCTCGCATGGAAACAGGAACCCTAATTGGAATGCCTTCATCCATCGATCCCAAGCCCTGAACCCTAAGCCAGAAACACTGATGCTAGCCGAAACGGACTAGATTGGTTGTTGCAGAGCACTTGAAATGGCAGTTGTAACATGGTTTAACCTTCGATTTTCCCTAAACCCTACGTAAACCCCTAAACTCTAAAACCTAAACCCTTGAATCCCGGCAAGGTTGGCAGCAGACTTATGGTACACACTGACCCCACCTACAGGCACGCCTTGGCTTTGACAACTTGCGCAGCTGGAGTTTGGGGAATTCGGGTTGGCTTATGTTCTTTCACACATATGTGGGAGGGATAGGGTTTAGGGTTTAGGGTTGAGGAATATGACCCCCATTAGTGGAGAATCAAATGGAAACGAAGATGGAAAATGAAATGGAGACTGGGATAGTATACTGGTTTATAGGGTTTTAGGGTTCCCAAAATTAGGGTCCTATTTTGGTACCCTAAAAATTGGGTGCAGTAATATAATCTATAACCCAAAAAAACCATGCTTTGGGGAATAACCCATGTGTGAAGAATCATAAGCCCTAAACCCCTGAACCCCTAAACCCTCGAAACCCTTCAAGACCTTTAACAAACGCACTGTACATCTGCCTTCCACTTGCACCTTGATGCGGCAGCCTTCAAAAGCCCCAGCCGTAGACCCCTAACCATTCTAAAGCTGTTAACCGTTCAAGCTTCATAAGGTTGAAGGGCTTAGGGTTTTAGGGGATAGCCCCCCTTAAGTAGTGAGAAAACAGGGTATATGCGGGGTCTTATTATGACCATATTCTACCTACTTAAGGGGGACTATAGCCACATATCTAAAACCTCAACCCTGAAGCCCTAAACCCCTAGACCCCTAAACCCTAGACCCTCATGCCAAACCCTCAACCCCTACGCTTGAAGCCGCAATTGTTCAAAACACACATTTTGAAGGCTCAAATAGGACTTAGGGTTTAGGCGTAGGTGTTTAGGAGTTCAGGGGTTTAGGGCTTAGGGTTCCAGAAGTGCGGCCACCGCCCCTCCAACCCACTGGGGAAGCTCAACTCTCAACCGTACCCCCTTGACGTCCAATCCATTACATTTCCACCCAAAAGCATGCAAAATCATAACCCTATACACCCATGAAGGCCGTTATTTTACATACTTTTGGGGTCCCGGTAACCCTTATGCACAGTTTCCAACCCGAACCAAGACCCAACTTCATCGGAATAACCACCTTGAACCCCAATCCCAAGCCCCCCACATGCTGAGGCTATTTCCTATCTCCCCGGAAACCCTTCAAGCCTTAACTACTTTAATCCTAAATGCTCCCAACAACCCATATCTTACAAACTGAACTCCAAAACTTCCTTGCTCCCAAAAGCCTCCTAGCACAAGCGGCCTCAAAAGAATCCCTGCATACTTCCGAAGATGAAGCCCACTCCATAATCCTGAGAGTAGCCCCAGTCTGACAAATCCCCACTATATAACCCTATATAACCCGATTTAACCCTGTGTTACCCTATGTACGCACAAGAAATGGAAAGAAAGCCAAGCCGTGCCTGGGCCCTCATGAGTTCACTTGTTCAGAAGTGGGTCCCTGGAGTACTATATAGCCACCTGTATCTCTGGGGGCGTAAGCGTTTTGGGAAGGTGCAGGCTTCAGGGTGCAGGTTTGGTATTGCAGGTTTCAAGGTTTCAGTGCATTTGTCCGGCTGTAGTTATTGTGTAGCATTCTAGACTATTTTCTAGGGTTGACTGCAACAGCAAGTCATACTTACCACGGAGGCTTCTGCATTCATACTTGGTTGGTTTGGAAGGTGCAGGATTGTCGTTGTTGGTAGTTGCCGAGCTTGAAGTGGACCCCATGACTCCCTTGAGATACCTGTTACTGTGTAAAGAAGACTTGTAGGACCGTAAGGCTTTTCGTAACCCCTAAAGCGTTAATGTCTCCTTTCCCTGGAAACCTAACCCATATTCGGCAGCGTGACGTATGGTGCCAAAAATTCTCCTTCTGAACCACTTCGGAACAGTCAGTGAAGCTCTTCGCTTCAAGTTCTGCCTGGTTCTCAAGGCATACTGCAATGGATCATGGTCCTCATAGTCCACTTTCGGAACAAAAAGATTTACGTGTGAGAGACGCGGAGGGGTTGCTGACAAGGCTTTTGGCGATGTGGTTTACACCCCAAATTTGGACCTAAGTAAAAGTTAGCTTCGTGCAGGTCTGTTTCCATCAAAGGCAAGTTTCACCACCAAACAAAATTCCCAGCGCAAAAGATGGACTATGGCTACAAGATGGACTCTTCCTGAAGGGGACTGAAATATTGAAAGGAGCTTGGGTTTGGCGCTTGAAGATGTTGATCCACGCAGTGCCTCCCTACTGACAACCATGCAGATAGCAGTTTCCAGAATGTAGGGGCCCTGATATAAAGATGCATACTTCTGGAGACCCTGGACTTTCGGAAACTGCTACATTGGCCTACTAATCTCAAAAAGTCACTAAATTTGTGCAGATCTCCCAGCTAATCGGAGTACGGAAATACCTGGCAGGTGTGAAGACACCCGGCAGGAGTATGCTCAAGTATAGGTGAGGCCCCTAACGACGAATATTGACTGCGAGGGACAATGACAATGTTACTAGCATCCTTCTGGTGTATTGCGAGTACTGGGTGGAAGCCTCACTGAAGTATGGCTTATTCTTGAGGGTTCTACTGCATTGGACATGAACAAAACATCCAGGCAGAGTACTCGCGATCGTGTCTAAGGAAATCGAAGGGGACCACTGATACAACTCGGCATACCAAGTCTACTTACTACCAATATTTTTGCTTCTATCGTTACGGCTAACCCTAAACCCTAAACTACTGTACCAATTGCATCCTTGCCACCAGATAAACTATATACAGTGAGCTCCCCGCCCCCAATACCTCGATATTAGGACTAAGGTTTAGGGTTTAGGGTCAAGAGAGTCCTAGAGGAAGGGTGGTTTTTGGTCGTTGAACCAAGCAAGATGATACTCTTATTGCAAAAGACGATACCCGCAAAGAGGAGAGAATCTTGCTCCTAGTTCAATGATATCCCGGTCAAGAGACCTACCCAAATAGAATTATTCCTGGGTTTTCTTAGCGGTCCCCTCAAAACTTTCCTCAGGGTGAAGCAGTCGTCAGCGACTGGTCGGAGTCATAATTACCCGCAGAATGGCGCAGGCTCGGATGGCCCGGCACAAGCTCCAAGGTTCACCGTCTTGGCCCCTAGCTTGTGGTCGTACACACCCAGGAATGGGCGTAGGATCTGAGAAGACGACCGCTGTGGGCTACCATCTGTTTTATGAGAAATCGATGTGTTCCATGCTAGCTTAGGGCAGCGGTAACAGGAAATATTTTCAAGGCTCAGCGCTTGTGATCTTCAATGCTAACCGCCCGCTGATGCTACTCTTCTGCTTCTGCCCGGGCACGGAGTCTAGGGCCTATAGTTGGGGAGCTAAGAGAAACCGCCTGCAAACCCACCCCAGCTACCCTTCCCTGGGTACGGTATGTAAACACCGCAAAATTAGGGGCCCACGGAGGCCTTGGAGGGATCTAGAAACCACTGAAATTCTCAGTGCGGAACATCTGAAAGCTAAAGAAATCCTTGGCAGACAAGCACACACGTGGCTAAAAACTGGTTTGGGGTTTAGGGTTTAAGGCTCGTGGCTTAGGGTGTCTTAAAACAGGTGAACAAAAGCACAGCCAAAACCTTTCTGAAAAGGATGCAGCTTCCATCATATTCGCACGGTCCGACTTGGCTTGCATTGCGCCGTCGGCGATCCGTACTTCTGGGCTTTGAAGCTGGGCTTAACCAACTTCATCCTGACAAGGACCTGCCTCTTGGTAAAGGGAGTGAAGGAGTGGATCCATATAACATTCTCAAGCTCACAAAAGACCCACGATAGCCGAAATAATCCATTCCTCCATTCCCTACCAACGAAGAGGCAAGAGGGCAAGGGCTTACCAAAACTCGATTGCCAGTGTTGGGCGGGGAGTCATGTGCGAGCCGGAATCATCAGAAGATTGCTGCGGAGTAGGTTCTAACCAACTACTGCGAAGGGATCAATTCAACTTGCTGACTATTTACTTCTTCTACATGTAGAAGTTTAGAGTTTAAGGGCTTGCATTTGGGGGATTGAAGCTCCGCATTGAGGATTTAGGGTCTAGTGTGCGAGTGTGTCTGGAGCGCTTAGATCCGACATGCAGCCGCATGTTCCAAACCCCTACAACCCACGCAAAGACTCTGCGTTCACGCCAGACCCACTGCCAAAGATCTTTACTCAAATGATATAAGTATCTGGTTTTCGGTAATTGCCACCTGCAAGTGTAACATTTCATCCATCAAACCCTAGGTCCAGGACCAAGGTTGGACGATGTAGTGTGCGGGCTCGAACTTGGCTATCACCCTTTACAAAGCTCTGAAGCCATCCCTAAACCTTCAACCCTCATGCCCCATTCTCGAACCCCAACTCTAAACCCTAAACCTTGAAACCCAAACCTTAAACCCTAAACCGTAAACCCTAAATCACTAATCCCTAAACCCTAAAGCCCCAACTGCCAGGTAAACGGCTCCGGCACCCCGATCAAAAACTGCTTAGTTGGGGCATAGTCCGCTCGGAGTACGGTTTAAGCTTTTGGGATGGGTTGTTATAGGGTTTGTCATATTACCCCCATTCATAGAGAATCAAATGGAAAAGAACATGGAAAATGAAATGGAAAATGAGATTATATAGGGGTTTATAGGGTTTCAGGGTTGGGGATGTGATATCTACAGAGCTCTCTAGGGATGGGTGCTTGGGCCTAGGCAGGGTACAACACTTGTTGCCGCTATCTTCCCAAGTACCTAGGTACAAGCAACCTAGTTGGAGTTCAACCTCTTGAACTTCTGCCTGAATACTCGACCCTAAAATTCCAAACCCTAAACCCTAGACCCTAAACCCTAAACCGCCTGTACCCGTAACCCCAGGCTCCTAAACCAGAAGGCCCTGAAATCCAGTCCAACCCCCAAAAGCCTACACCATAAACCCTAAGCACCAAGCCCTACCTAATCTGAAAGCTTGCCGTCATGTCTATGGGGTTTAGGGCTTAGGCATATTACCACCATCACTATTTAGGGATAGTGGAGAAGAAAATGGAAGCTACTCTTCAGGAATAGGGTTTAGGGTTTAGGAATATTACCCCCCATTAATGATTAATCGAAAATCAAATGGAAAAGAACATGGACAATTTAATGGAAACTGGGATAGTAAAGGGGTTTATAAGGCTGTAGGGTTCACAACAATTAGGGTCCCATGTTGGTACCCCTAGGTATTAGGTGCGGTAAAATGATCTATGACCAAAGCGGCCCATATTTTGTGAATAACCCAAAAGCTCAGGACCTTATACCTAGAAATGGACTACAAGTTGTGTCTTATTCTTGGAGCTTGACCCCTAAACCCTAAACCCTAAACCCCCCTTTCTCCCTACACAGCCCACAAGCACGAACCTAATCTGGGATTTCCTCACGGGCTTCCACACTCAGCATCTCCAAACCTTTCCAATAGCCGGCCTACCATGATTTGTGGGCGAATGTTGGCGGCTTCTTTAGCTGAACCCCAACATCGATCCTTACATAAGCCCTGAACCCCAAAATTATGAACTCTAACCCCCGAAGCCTGAATTGTGCTAAACACTGCATCCTGGACTCTCAGTCCTGGACGTGAGCTATAATCTAAGCTCCGAGCATCCCCCTTAACAAGCCCTACTCTATGATCCTCTATATAGCCCCCCTTCAGAAATTTAGACGATAGTTCTCATGAAAATCCTCAAGCCCTAAGCCCGAGCTTCGGGAAAAAGACCTGAGTCAAAGCAAGAAGCAGTACCATCCAAAAGTTCACGGTTTACGGTTTAGGGATTAAGGGTGCAACCTCAAATCCTCTCATTACTAAAGCTGCTGTAGCAGCCCCCGCACATTATCAGAAAAGCCACAGCTAGCCCCATTTCAAGAAGACTGCAGTCTCTAGAGGGCCCCCCCCCTTTGCAGTTCCATGTTCGTTTGGGAGGACGATAATAATCCCGTCCAGCTAACATTCGACCCCCCAACCTCCCCCTAATATTGATCATTCATATACCACATCGGGATCATGTAATATTAGGGGGTGGGGGGGGGGGGTTTAGTATTAGGGGAAAGGGATTAAGAAAATTCAGGGTAAACCTGCAACTCTGGAACAAGCCTCGTAACATTCCGATTCTGCGTATAAGCTTCTTGGAGGCACGCATCATACCATCATGACGCCTAATCCCTAAACCCTAAACTCAAAACACTAAACCCTGACCCTGACCCTAAGCCCTACACTCTAAGCCCTAAACTCTAAATCCCTAAAGCCTAAATCCCTAAACCCCTAAACCCCTAAACCCAATGCCCCCCGCTTGGCTGCGAGCATTCGAGCCAACTCGTGCGAGTCTGCCTGCAGCACCTTGCAGGATGTCAATGCCACTGTTTAGGATTTAGGGTTTAGGGTTTAGGGTTTATGGGGTTTAGGGTTTAGGGTTTAGGGTTATCGGGGGATAATGGAAAAGAAAATGGAAACTACAGGGGTTATAGGGGTTATATAGGGGTATATATTGGGTTTATATGGGGATAATGGAAAAGAAAATGGAAACTACAGGGATTATAGGGGTGATATGGGGGTATATATTGGGTTTATATGGGGATAATGGAAAAGAAAACTACTATAATGAGTTATATAGGGTATAGAAGTCCAGGTTTTAGGTCTGGGGCTTAGGGTTGAGGTTGCGCCTATACCGTGGCCCTATGATGTTCAAAAGGATATCACGCATATGCACTCACCGATGCCCCTAAGCATGCGGAACCCTGAAAGGCAAGGGCGTAGCATCAGGAACCCTAAACCCTAAACCCAGGAACCCCATCTCCCCAAGGCGGGCTCATGGCATCCATGTAGGCGTCACAGACGGCTTAAGGGCTTCCAGGCTAAGGGTCTAGGATCTCCATAAATCGGTGGTGAGGATTATGTGTAGGGGATTTTCAGATTTAGGTCCACTGCATGGGGGTTTTACAGGTTAATGGTTTAGGAAAACCAACTTGAACAACACATAGCAGCGGTTACATGTATGGCTATGTCAAGCTACTCTAAGCTCATTCAGTGTCATGTACCTCAGGTGGACATAAGACATCTCCCCACTCACATTCACATGCACAAGCTGACTCCGAGAAACTCTGGACATCTGGCAACTTGTGGTCCGCTTTTTTGGGCCCATGCAAGGGCTGTTTCTGGTTCTAGACTTGAAAGGCGTAAATTGTAAATTTGCTGTCCAGGGTCTTTGTCGGAGGATGGGTGTGCCCGAATTACGTTCTACAACGGGAAAATGGCATTCTTGCACAGTAGCTGATGTCATGCCGAATGTTCAGTATCAACAGTAGTTTGGAGGACCACCGTTCAAACACCCGTCTGGCCACAGCAACACCTCCCAACGATCTAACTTCCAGTCACTTCAGTAGTTGATTCTCAAAAGAGAAGGCCTGTGAAGACAATAGGGATCTACGGCAGAGCTCGTCTCAGAAAATTATGTAGGGACTATTATTGACAAACTCCCAGGTGGCTTGGCTCTCAGACAGTCGCGGGGTCAAGTACAGATGCCCCATGCCCTGCAACTGATTGCTCCACATGGCCGTATAGCAATTCAAACCCTAAAGCCTAAACCATAAATAGTAGTTTCCATTGTATTCTTCATTATCCCAATATATGACTCCCCATCTTCTTGTATATTAATGCCTGAACAGTAAATCCTGAACTCCTCAGCCTCATAGTCCCCGACCCGTAAAAAATGTGGGGATTTCCCAACATTAGGCGTACCTTATTGGGGGTCCCCATAATAAGGATTATAGTATTTTGGGGAACTAACATACTTTTCAGCGCTAGCTGGGCAAGCTATCGGAGAACAACCGGCAACCGGCCTCCAGCGTACAGCAGGTAGCCGCTGTGAGGCACCTGGTCCAGGCGAAGCTCGGGTTCATGGGAGCCTGAGTTTTGATCATGTGTGGGTCCAGGGCGACTTTGGGTTCTGTTACACAAAAGGTCATCTCCGAAGCCCCTGTCAGCCATGACCAAGAGATTTGTTCCCTTATCTGAAATTCATCGGAAATTTAAATATGGCGCGGCATGACTGCTTGAAAGAGTAGACGAGAGTATAGGCCAAAACCCACAATATCCGGACTTACAGCCCAGATGATAGCCCAAGCCCTACATAATTATCCCTGACCCAGACTGGTTCAGTGGTTCAGTGCAGTTTCTGCGACGCTAGAGTTCAATTCTTGGAGTTCAGGCGCTGCGTCTGGAATCTATAGCTGCAGCGTGGTACTAAGCAAGTCGCAAGGTGTGCGGAGGTATCAGAAGCCGTGGCGTGCGCGACCATGGAACATTCTCATGATCACGTGGCCACAACCTAAACTCTATCATGGACTAGTGCCATGTAGCAGGTGTAGCGGCTCAATTTCCTAGATGCTGCATATGCAACTACGGCTTTGCCACAAACCAGCATACATAGGGTTTCGGCTGTGCAGGCACTGAAAAAGCCTCTATGGGTTCCCCACTCCTCCCCCCTACTTCCTGGTTCTTAGTAAGGAAAACGGGAATATATAATCTTAGTGTTATATACGGATAACATCCCCACATTCCCTACTAAAAACAAAAAGACTAACCCTGACAAGGTTCACCCTTACTTAGGACTCTTCAATTATTATTGGGGCTAGTCAAAGTTAGTTAAGGCGAACCTAGAGGGTGGTATAGGAGTAGGGGAACCTATGAAAGCTGGGCCATGAGCCCAACACATTGCTAAGAGACCAGACATGATCTGTATACTCGCCCTGTAGAACCCCTATGAAACCCGCGGCATACATAGCTTTCTCCATTGAATCCTGAATCCAAAGCCCTGGATCCTACACCGCGCAACCTTCGTCACTCAGCTGTTAACCCTACGTATATGTATGATCACACACCGCCAGTGTTCATGTCATTGTATTTGGTTCTGGTGTAGCCCCCCCACAACATCCAAGGCATAACTGACTATCGATCCAAAAGTGTAAGCCCCTTAACCCTAAACCCCAAAAACCCAGGTCTAGGGTTTAGGGTTGAGGATTTAGGGTCTAGGGTTGAGGATTCAGGGTTTCGGGTTGAGGATTTAGGGTTTAGGGTTTAGGCCTGAACCGTTGCACGCATCCTACAGACAATGTTTACACCTTTATTGATTTTGAGTCAAAGGTGCGACTCCGAAACAAAGTCCCCACAATCTCGGCTGAACTATACTGCATATTACGTGCCTGAAGGGTTCTATACTTCCCCAAATGGGCTGCACTTCCATGCCCTAAGCCCCAACATACTAAACCCCTAAACCCCTAGACCCTAAACCCATAAACCCTTAAGCCCTAAACCCTAAACCCCTAAACCCCTAAACCCCTAAAGCCCTAAAGCCCTAAGCCCTCCGTAAGGCAGCGGCTGCAGGAACCACGGGAGCTTGTCGTCTGCCAAGTCATAGCTCGGCGGGCCTTCGGCTGGGTTTAGGGTTTAGGGTTTGGGTTTTGGGTTTTGGGTTTAGGGCTTAGGGTTTAGGGCTTAGGGCTTAGAGGTTTAGGATTTAGGGCTTAAGGGTTTATGGGTTTAGGGTCTAGGGGTTTAGGATGTAAGTTCATCATACTATAGTATACTAAATCTCATACTATGGTTGTATACTACTATACTATGTTATACTATAAATATCATACTATTCTAGTGTACTATAGTATAGCAGAGGGGGTCTAGGTTCAGTTTCGGACAATGAGAGCAGGCCAGGGTATTAGGGTTCAGGGTTAGGCTTCAGGGTTTTGCGGTTCAGGGCTTTGGGCTTAGGATCTAAGGTTTAGGTAGGGTGAAGCAAAGTTCGGACTTTGGCAGGTTTGCCACTTCTCCCCGAAGCATCTCATGTCCGACCCTCTGCCCCTGGCGAAAGAGTTTAGGGCTCAGGGCGCTTTACGGCGGAAGTTGTTGGAACCTGGATCTGAATCTAAAAGCTGCCATTTAATTTGGGGCTAATCCGTCGTAATTTGCCGCGATCATGGTCGCTTCTCCTAATGAGAACCCACCTGACATTCATACTCCACCCCAAGAATCTCAAATTCCAGAATTATCCAGAAGACTACACTAAAACCTTATGAACTCTGAACACAAAAGGGATCCCCGGAGCAATGAATTCAGGAGGGTTCTGAGGTCATTCGGTGAAGTACAAGAAGGAATCCAACGATGTTCGGGATCACTTGGTTTCCTGGAGGTTTAGGGTTTAGGACCTTACTGTTCAAATATAATTTTCATGAGTGAAATGTATCTAGAATCTGAATGCGATTGCAATTGCTCATGTAGATTTTCATTGGTTTTGAACAGATGCTAATTGAATTTGATATGGCTTTACATCGGTTCTAATAAGACTTCTCAGACGGTTTTAAATGGCTCCTAATTAGATATTGGGTAGTTTTCGCTTGATTTTCGCTAGATTACCATGAGCTTTATTTCAACTGGCTTTAAGTGGATTCTAACGAGTTTCATATGGGCTTCATTCAGTTTTGATTAGGTTCTACTTAGATTTAGATCTTAATTAGATTTCAGTTGGTCTTGGTGATATTTTCATCTGGTTCCAATTGATCCACAGCACAATCTAATTCGGTTTTAAAAGACTTCAGTTGATCTTAATTAGCCTTTTTTCCTTCGAGTTGAATCTCAGTGGTTGTAACTGGACTTCAAATGATGTTGATTAGATGTTTATTGTTCTAACTAGATGTTCAACTGATCATAATCAGATCCCCGTAATTCTCTGCAACAACCGCGCGTCGCAACAGGATCAAACAAATGAATGCCAGTAGTATTCCTGTTGGGTCTGAGTTTCAAGATGCCACCGACATGTTTAGGGTTTAGGGTTTAGGGGTTAGGGGTTTAGGGTTTAGGGTTCTGTGTTTAAGCAGGCCGATACCAAGGTCTGTACCAATGCGGTTTGCCCAAATGACCATGTAGTCCACGCAATATCAAGACAGGAAAAGCTGGGCCCATCAATTTGAGACACCCTTACAGTAACCCGGAAACCCTTTGCAAAGCTGCCGTAATCCCTATATCGCCTCAGGCAATCCCCTTGGTCCCGATAGGTTGTAGAAGCGCTTACTAGAAACCCTGAACTCTTGTTGCCCTCTAGAACTCAAACCCTGAAAAACGCAAATCCAAAAGCCCATAGAGTCTCGAAACTGCAAATCCCTACTCCACGTTAACAGCAACCAAACCCTTAAGCTGCCTGACGCCATAGCATCAAGGAAAAGCTGCTCCCAATCCACAGAAGACACCTGTTGGGCATGTTGAGGGTCTACCTGGACCTCAAAAGTAGGTAACATCATGGCCCAAACCCCTAAACAATTGTCACAGAAGGTCGTTATTATTCTACAGGTAGGTCTTAAAGCCTTCAGCTTGTAAGGGCTGGAGGGTTCATAGGGGCTGAGACAAGATCGCAAACGTCTACCGGAGTCTACCAATGGACTCTATTTGGTAGTTTCCATAGATAGGGGGACGCGACCCCAACCTAGGCTCCAATATGCCATGCCTAAACCCCAAACCCCGCTTTGGAGTCTGCTGAATAACCCTTATAGCCAAAACAACTGTCTTCACACGACTTGTGCAGCGCATTGAATGTAATTCCACAGTTGAGAGTTTAGGTCTTAGAGTAGTTTTCACGTAGCAATGCTCAAGCCAAAGCGCGAAAAAGTCAAAGTCTATTCCCGAACCCTTAGCCCTAAGTTGCACCCATTTTACATGGATGGGGTGAAGCCTTGGGGCCCCAGATCCTGGATCCTGATATCCCAGACTCCGAAATTCCCATCCCCGAGTTGCTATAGCGTAGATCCGTACGTTTTTGGTGCTCATGAGTTGGGCAAAAATCTAAATGGCCGTGATAGCCCAAGTTGGGCTAGCACGGCCATTTAGATTTTAGGTGTACGCGGAGTTTCACGTCTCGAGCTTGGCTCAGGGTTTACTACAAGGATAATGTAGGGCCTGTGGTGCAGGATCTATTTAACCCAAGGCCACAGGGGTTTAGGTTTAACCTGTTGGCTGAAAGCATCAAGCTGCGAGAACTCAGCTACGCCTGATCTGCGTGGCAGGGTGATTTGGTCCACCCCAAGAACATTGTGTACCAGTATGGCCGCCAGAAACCCGTAAAGTCGACCCAGTCCCATCTGTGCAGGAAATGAGTTTTGCGGTGCCCCAGACACGTGCACTGACACTGGTGTGGAATATCGTAAATATGGTTGACAAGATGACTTCGTCTAGCCCATACATCTGTGGTAAAATTTGTGACAAAACGGGCACCACACGCCCAGTGCTTTGTTAGTCCCTGGAATCTGCAGCTGGTTGTGCGCGATGTGATGGCAAGATGGTTTTGTGAGCCCAGGAAGGTGCGGCAAAACTAATCTAGACTGTTACCGGCCCTAGGGCTCCAGTTACCTAAATAATGGGTTCTGGGTTCTGCATACCCTATAGTGACGTAGCCCAGTTACCTACTATTTCGGTAACTGGGAACCCTAGGGCGGCATTGCCAGGATCCGAAACCAGCAAGTAAACCCGGCGCCTGCCCGCCCAGCTCTGAAAGGCAGAATACTTTTTCCTACACCCAGCACCATGTAGTCATCCCTTATTATATACTTCGCGGGATCATAATAACCATATTAATATAATATGTGTGAATCTATGAACTCAACTCCTTGAAGCCCAAGTGGCCTGCGGCAATCGCAGGACATCGAGGGGCAAAGTTCGAGCCTTGCTCCATCCCAGGTTCTCCCCCCAAGCAAACGAGGAACGAAACGGGCTGTTTGTAGACTGTAGACTACCAACCTTTAAAAAGGGGGCTGAAAGCTCAGCATATCACAAATGAGGGTTTGCCCAAACTACCGTTCCCCACGTGGGGAAAACTAGAAATACGATCCCGTTTTAAACTCGAGAAACCCAAAAGCTGGGGAGCCACGATTTGCCAACTTGGGTAAATCGCAATATGGGTGTGGGTCGAAACCCCCCATTGTCGTGGGGCCTGCCACCCTGTTACAGACCTCCGTCGCGGCCCTTGTTTCAAACTTTGTCGCGGGCCTTGGGGAAGGACCCACGGCCTGTTACAAATCCAATGTTTTGGGCTGCTCCCATATCCTATAGCCACCAATGAAACCATGCCCTGCTTCAGATCATCCCTGCCTAAATCCTTTCGCGGGGGCTGATTGCACTTCACCCCGAGATGAAAGAATCCGTGTAAGAACTCTCTGAGGCAAGCTTGCATTATTGAGGCTTTGTGGGTTGCAGGCTATTGCACCTTCAAAGCCTTTTTCGATATCTATCAAAATAGGGTACCTCTGCAGGGGTCGTAAATAACGAGTAAGAAGAATAGTTTTTGGCGTTTTGGGCTAGGAGGTTTGGAGGGATCTGCTGTTGGAATCATGGAAGGCTTCTCGCGAGATACGCCCACGTGCTGGAAGCCTTTGTGCCCATTGCATGGAACCTACCCCATCTCTCTGTGACTCAGGCTACATGATGAGGGTAGACGGTTGGGGAATTGCGGGCGTAGAGTTTTGGGCACCTTCCTAAAAGCAGGCTGAAAAGATCCCAACTTCAAAGCGTAAGAACAGTAGCAAAACGCTTTCCAAATTCTCCGCAAGACCCCTTAGAACGTGAAAACATTCTGGCTAGGTGCTGGGGGGGATCTTGATTTTTCTCTATTCGAACTATTTGTTTTAAGCCCTATGACTATGGTGGCACGTAAGAGTATAATATACTGAGCACAACACACCTGCCTTCCCTTTGAATAGAAGATGATCCTACAAGACCTCTTTCCCAGCTGAGCATTACAATTGCTCAACTGCTGCAAGCAACACCTTAAGGCCCTAGACTCAGAAATCTCAAACGGTTACCTAGCCCTGCAGGGTCCCCTCTGCGGAGTATGCTCTCAGTGAATTCTGTAGCAGAGTGAAAGACACATAAACCCGTAAACCCCCAACGTCCTACAGCCCCAAGCTGCCAAACCCCAAACCCCTAAGCCCGAAACCCTCAACCAAATTCTTATAGATCTGGATACAATTAAAATCCAAAAAGTAATTCCCAAGGGGATGGTAAAATCTGCCGCAAGGATCGGACAATGACGCACATGAGGCAGATGAGTCCATTTGCAATCTGCCTGGGCCTCATCCTTAGCCACAGGGTTTAGCGCTTACGGTTTATGATTAAGGTGAGAATATTGCTGATCAAGAATGTGATAACATATACTTTCAAAGATCAAATAAACGAAATAAACTGTTCTACGAAACTAGGGTTTAGGGTTGGGGACTGAAGGCTTGAAACTTGGCTCCTTGTGTATCAGCCCCAGGGCTGCCTCAGGAAGCTCCCTGATAATGGCGCTTCGAAAAGACTTGGTGGGGGTTCCTAGGAATTTGGGGTTTCTTTTTGGGGGGAGGTCCCTATAACAAGGATTACAGTGTACTGGGGTCTATATTGGGGTCCCCTCATTTCGGGAAACTACCACTTAGTGTGGGGGGCCAAAAGAATTGGCACAGGGTTCGGCAAAATGCTGCTAGTATACTGCATGGACTTAAGTGGCACAAGGACTATGCTGGTTATTCAGGAAAGTGAGGAAAGCCCTCATTCTTCAGGAGCTTTTTCGAAACGCTGAACGTAAAGCGGCAGGGCCCAAATGGCTTTGACTCGACTTTTCTCTAAGAGCGTCCCTTGGAAATATGTTGAAAGACAAGGAAAGATAATGGGTTTGAAAGCCGATCAATTAAGATGGCTTTCCAGGCGGAGGTTTCGTAAGGGTCTGGCACCGCAAAAGTGAAAGCTGCACAGAAGGTACATTTTAGCACTGTCAGGGCACTGCATAACCTGAACCGGAAAGTCCAAAACAGCCGTCCCGTCTTCCACCCCACCCCCAAAAAAGAACTCACAGTTAGTCGGACTTATGAGCCACAAACCGGGACGCTGTCTTTTGGTGTGACTATGTCTTTCAGCTGGCTCATATTCCAAAAGAATTTGGGATCCTCAGTAAATTGGCTGGCAGACGTGGCATCAGAATTCTAAGACTTTCATGAAGTAGAGTTGAGGAGCGTGAGTCCTCTGATGGTCTTGAGCCAGATGCAGAAGGTAAGTATAATGCTAAGAACCTGCCACTGGCTGCCCCGAAGCTCTACACCACAGTGTGGATGCCAGAGTGTCACACCCCCAAAAGCTCAAAAACTGCCAACCTTGGAGTGGGCAGCCAGACAAAGTTAGCTATAGTGTAATCTCCCAGTATCCCCCTTATTAACCCTCATAGTACTTCCCTAAATAATCCCCTATATAACCCCCTTGAAGGAGTTAAGACCATAGCTCAAGTGGACCGAGGAAGGCTGAGAACGAAGCTCGAACGAGCTTGGCATCAGTTGTACCAGGGCTTGGGATGTAGCCACACCTCAGCTGTGAGCTTTCGGCGGTTGAACAAGGCAATGTCTGAATCCTGCTCCTATTGCCATCCCAAACCCCATTGAAATCATTAGCAACACCGTTTTTAAGGGTGGGTGGGAAAGGCACCCCAAACCTTAAACATTTATGAGAGGGCCGCGTGAGTGGAGAGGGTCTGCAGGCAGCTCCGCACTCATAGGCGTGTGTTGCTGCAGTTGTGGAACAGTTACACTTTCCAAGCAGAGGCTTCTGACGCACCCCTTTCCTAAGGAGACTGCACTGGCGTTCCGGATTTAGGCAGGTTGATTCTGGAGCTTCAGGCCCGTTGCTCTTGAAAGGAAGATAGAGCTGAGGTCAAAAAATTGACACATCTCCCAGTAATAGTCATAGTGTCCTCTGGGCCATGCATGGGATCCTGCCTCTTCTGCCCTTGACACCCCGCGCGATGAAACTCTCCTTTCATACGGCGAATCATGGCACTCAGGCGGATTGACTTGGAGGAGTGATTCCCTCTCAGGCCTCACACGCTTTGAAAACCGATCACCCTTCTCTTTAATGTGCCTGCAACGTTCCTACAACCCACCTCGAAATCCCTTTCGCGCATCTGATGAAGAGGTTCTTCCAGGAGGCCCAGAGACCTGCGCTTTACAGTTGGAATCCGATTTGAGCAGAAAGAGTACGAAATGAGCCTTACATTCATTGAATCTAAGCATACCTGCAACTAGGCTTTGAGGGGTTGTTATGGTATCGACCCATATGTTGCCCTAAGACTCAAAACACAAATGTGTGGGGCCAGCGCTTTGCGTGCACACCCACTGCACAACTTGCCTCGGAGAGTTTCAGGGCTGGATGATGATCATAACGGGATATGCAGGGATCATCGTAGTAGTTCTCAAACATGGGGCTCCGCGACATACCCCCTCAGAGACGATGAGCCTTGTCAAAGGACACAAGGAGGACCCCTACTTTTGCAAAAGAGTATGGGATTCCTGCGCGGCTTGGGGTCGCCCAGTCGGAGCCGAGGAGATGGATAGTGTGGTACTAGATGTTTATCGCTGACTACTGTAGGACTCTGAGTGTTTTTGCGGTTGCTTTTGTCATGTTGTTCTTCCACACTTTGGGCCTGCAGATATGTCCTGGGACATGGTGCAACTGGGTTTGGGGCTCAGAGTCTTGAGGGTTGCGCTTAAGTCTTGTAGCATGCCATATTTTCCATATTTTCCCCAAACTCGTAAAACCTGGAAGCTCCTCAGGGTCCTGATGGTTTCTGTTGTTGGGTTGAGGTCTTTGAGGAATATGACTTTTGGCCATAGCGTTGAGGGTTAAGGGTTTGGGGTCGTCCTCCCTAAGCGCTAAGTTTAAAAACACAACAGCTTCTTCGAGGACCAGAATTCCTAAAACTTTGAAGCCTCAACCCGAAATCCTGCAGCCCAGACCTGAACCTTAACCCCAGAACAGGCTCACTGATTCCCTAGCTAACCTGTCATGTAGCTAGAGAGATATCTCTGCCTCAGTCGCTCTGGTCCACCCTTTTCCCAAAAGAAACATGGAACCTCCAAAAAGGTCTACGAAGCTGATGTCCTTTCAGCGAAGGCATCCATATGGAGTTCCATCTTTCTTTGGGTGGGAGATTGGGTACAAGCCCACTACACAGATCCCGCCCATCATGCCCTTCAACCCCTACAACAGCTAGTTTGGCGATCTTATCCTAAGGGTCCAGGGACCCAAGTAGTAGAGCTTTAGTCCCAAATACCATTAATATCATAGTCTTTGGGCCCTAAAGTCCTATTATTTGGGTCCTTGGACCCTAATTAGGGTCATGATCCAACCATGCAATCCAGAGTTAAAGTCCCGACATCCTTTGCGGGAACTTCTCAGCAAGATCCCGGGCCCGCACGTGAACTGATTTTGGGTGATGATATTCAGACCTTGCAGAGAGGGTTTAGGGTTTAGGGGTTTAGGGTTTTGAAGGGTTTAGGTCTAGGGCTGCATTACTAGTAGGATTTAGGAAGTAGGGCTTTCTAAGGTCCCCAGATTTTATCCTGTCCTCCTGATACCGACCACCCGCTCCACCCAAAGACTAGACGTTCGTTCAAAATGCCGGTGTAAATCCTAAACAATCTAAAACCACGAAAGTGGGCAAGACCAGAGGCCTCAGTATCCAAGGCACCCCACTGGCAAGCCCCCAAAATGGTACTGGTTCGTAATTAGTAGGAAATATGGGAATATAGTATACAGGGCTTATATAGTGATTGTTCTCCCTTATTCCCTAAGAAGAACCAGTATGTTAACAGGCAGCCGCCGTCATGCCGTGCCTTTTCCGAGATGTAACCCCGGGCCCCAAGTCGCGCAAAATTGCCCAAGGCTTTCGGGCTTAGGGCTTAGGGTGGGTTTCGGGATTTGGGTTTAGCCTAGCAATGTCAAACCTCCGGTAGCTAAGCATGAGCCGCGGAGCGCTGGATACTATGGTACCCAATACAGGGTTTAGGGCCCTATAATGGAGAATCAAATGGAAAAGAAAATGGAAAATGAAATGGAAGCTGGGATTATATAGGTGTTATTTGACTCCACAAATGAACATGTGAGCTGAAAGCAACTCCCACAAAGGCAAATCTCCTTACCACCAAATGGGGGTCCATGGGTTTTTTGGTTTAGGGCTTAGGGTGTAGTGTAGCCTTGCCCAAATAAACATGCAAGCTTACGCAAAAGGGCCCCTTGCGGACTACTTACTGCCCCTCCAAAGTGGCTTCTAAGAAGTTCAACTTACTGGGGCTTAGTAGGGAATACGGGAATCTGTTATATACGGATGATATTATCTTATTCAGGTAATTTAGAAATTCCCAATTTAAGGCCATCATGGCATTCTTCCCTATATAAACCACTATTTAGGGTGAGGTCGGGTGAGGCTTTCAATGCCCAGCTTATTCCCTACTAAGAACCAGTAAGTCAAGGTTGCCACAACACCTTGGCCCGAATGGTCCAATTCCGGCGGCCCTGGACCTGTCAACCAAACGCACTGCCAAAGCCCCTCAATCCGGGTAACCCCTTGGGGTTTTTAGGGTTTAGCGTTTAGGGGTTTAGGGTCTAGGGCTTAGGGTTTAGAGACCTCCAACTTACTGAGGGTTAGCGCAGAGTAAGAGAATGAAATTTCAAAATTGTCCCTATGTGCTATATTCGGCTATTCTCTACTAACCCCCAGCAAGTCAAGTAGACCCCTTCACAAAAACCCAAACCCTCAATGCCGAACTCCAGATCCCTCGTCCTCATCCCACATCCCTGAACCAGAAGCCACAAACTGCTTGCACTCGCGCCCAAAGCTGTCGCACTGTCCTGCCTGCCTATTGGAGGCACCATCTGCGCGGCTCTTACTTCCGAGTCCCGCTATAATACTCCCCTAAATAATCCCTTAAATAGCCCGCTTAAACGAGTTTAGACGATAGTTCAAATCAAATCATCTTGGCCACCGGGCGCTTGCAAAGCGTGTCAATCCAGGTGGCAGCACACGGACGGTGCATTTGCCAATTCAGAGCCTCCAACAGCTGCCGCTCCTGCAGGGTTGAGGGTTACGGGTTTAGGATTTAGGCTTGTGAGTTGCGGTTGCAAAGGGGTTTTAGGGCAGATGTCGCTTAATTGTGAGGAAAATCAGGGTATACAAAGTTGCACAGGGGCTAAGGGTTGTAGGGGCCCTGGGCAAATACTGGGACATCCTCCCCCTAATAGTACACTCCTTCACAATATACCTCCCGCTCCCACATAGATGTACTGTATGGGGAAGACTTGTCTTTGTGGGGTGGGAGGTTTGGGGTCGAGTTTGGGGGCCTTGGTCTTAATGGTAGGCCGTTTGGCTACCTAAACCCTAAACCCTAAACCCTAAACCCTAAACCCTAAAAGGGGATTGTACATCCTCCCCGAAACTTGCCTGGAACCCGGAACCTGCTGTCCTTTGGACGGGGCTGTGTGAGGTTCCGTGTTCAGTTGCGGAAGGCTCGGTCAGATAATATACTATAATATAGTAATAATATACTATAATATACTATGATACGGTGTGGTGAATTTGATACTACAGTATACAATTATATTTCATTGTTTACTATATGATATTGTAATATGCTAGTATAGTATATTATAATCTACTAGATGCTAAACTTGTGGTCTCCTTTGCATCCCTTGGCTTTCGCAGGTGGTGAGCCCCTGGAAGTACTAGCTTTGTCAAAATGGGGGACCCCAAAGAGCAAGTCCTGAATATTCACAAACTAAATCCTCCTAAACCCAGTCTAACCTTTCCAGAATCTTCGCGCAACCGCGAAACCCCTTTCCAGGCAGTTTTCCCCGAAAACTGAGCTTCGAACCAGAAATCGCGATCACAACCCTGCAAAAACACTTTCAACCCCCAACTCACTCCAGAATTGCCCAGCCTGCTTGCGAATTTGTTCTGCATCAATTGGGGCCTGCTCCTGAGGCACCTGCAATTTGTGAAGCTTCGTGCCTCTGATGTAGGGTTGTCTGAGCCCCATGAAGTTCAGGGCTCAGGGTTGGGTCCAACGCTTGAGGCTGACGATACGGGACTTCTCATCAACACCCACATGCTGTGACTTGCTGCACCATATATACCCTATAATCTCCTCATATAAATCCTATATAACCCATTATAGTAGTTTCCATTTTCTTTTCCATTATCCCAATATTACCCCAATATAACCTAGCCCTTGCTTCTTTCTGAAAAGCCCCTTGAAGCAGGCCAAGGGGCCACACTCCAGGCATATCCTTCTGATCTACCACCCTACACCTTTCATTAGCTCAAAACTGGGGGTGGACGGGCTACTTAAGGTCAAGGGCTCATTTGGGCTTCCGGTTGGAGGGTAAGAGCCTGGAGTAAGTCTTGCCTCCTACACTGAACCCCGCGAACACTTCAATCTCTAACCCCGACAACCCTGGGGGAGTGGAGCCAGGTTTATTTTTCACTATTTTTTTGGTTTTTTTTCCATTTTTTTGGTTTTTGGCGTTTTGGGGGTGCCCGCCTCATCCCTGTGACTGTTGACACTTTTGACATGCCCAAGAGACATGAGAAGCCAAAAAC
>CAJNIZ010007180.1:99775-111428 GCA_905231905.1 Symbiodinium pilosum
GAGTATTGACTGTGGCTCATATGACCCCCTTTCAGGAGTTTAGACCCTAAACCCTCAACCCTACATAAATCCCTATTCAACACCCCCCCCCACCCTTCAAGGAGTTTAGACTATAGCCCGTATAAACTCCCAGTCTACAGTTTGGGCAAGCACCCAATCACAGAATCCAAGTCGGCATCCTGCGCGGTTGACGAAATCCATGGAAGTTCCAAACTTCATGGGTTGTTCTCAAAATTCTGGGCCCTTTTGGGCTATAGATTATATTTCGGCACCTATTATTTAGGGTACCGAAAGGGGACCCTAATTTTGGGAACTGCCCCCAGGAAGCCCGAAGGCTTGAGAACGTGATGAAACCCCATGTGAACCATTGTCTAAACTCCCTGAAGGGGGTTATGTGGGGGATTATATAGGGAACTCTGATAGGGAACTATTGTAAGGGTATGTAGGGGTTACTTAGGGGAGTACTAGCAGTTTAGACCATGGCTCATGTGGGTGTATACTTCAATGATTGTTGCCAAAATGCAGGAAACCCCTTTTGCGGAACCGGGTACGGTAAGAGTTGGAAGTCGAATGCGGAAAACCCGGATTTCGACAAGCCATGCGAACTTCTAGCAGCCTTTACTACTGTGCAAAGGAACTGTACCCATAAGCTAGTTAGGAGCGTGTGTGCAATGCCTAGCATTCCATCCTTGCGCTCGTTATTCCGAGCATAACTATAGTGCCCCCTCTTGTAGAAGATAGTCGTCCTCAAAAGCTACACTTTAAAAAGTCCCAGGTCTAGTCCAGGATGCAATGAGTTCTAGGCGATCTAGGGGCTCATTCAGGTCTGCATTTCAATATGAACCCATGGACAGGGTAGGACTACAAACATCTTAGTGTAGCCGCAGAACCACCTCCCCAAATGATTCTACACACGGTCGGCCTCCCCTTCAGGCACCGCAAGGTTCACAGCCCTACAGCAAGTGCGCTGTACCAGCAAGTGTACTGGACTGGTTGGCTGTGTTTAGGTGTCCCCCAGTGGGCGCGTTAGCTCATAGCCCCACTGTCACATGCTTAAAGTGCGTAGCACGTTGGCTTCAAGGGACACCAGCCAGCGGTGCGCCCCACACCCGGCCAACGGTGTGCAGTCTGCCTGAATCTGGGTTGCTGTTCAGTAACTCAAGTTAAGTTACCATAATGGGTATATAATAGTAACTAATATAGTTTCCCCAAGATAGTAACATAATGGGTATACCTAGTAACTAATATGGTTAAGGGTTTAGGGTTTCCCCAATATAGTAACTTAAAGTAAGTTCCTTAAGCAGCAACCCAGGAATCTGCACTTCCAGGCCTCCTGCGGGTAGGGCAAAATGCAGGACAACCTGTTAGCTTTGTGCTCATCAGCCTGAATATCACAATGATCAACATACCTTAGGTGGACCCCCCACCCAGTAATAGTGACTATAAGGGATAATAGGGATTATATTAGGGTCCTACTATATTCCTATTATACTACTATTACAGGGTGGGGAGTCCTCCTAAAACATACCTAGGTCATCAGGTTGAAGAAGGACTGCAGAAAGTGACGGACCCAGCAGCCATCCTGCGGTCCGTCATATCTCGTAAGTCCTTATCATCCCAGGCAATGTTAAGAATGAGCTCCAGGCTTGAATCCACGTGCGAGGAAACGGCTGCTATACCTCGAAGCATTTGGGTTGCGTGGCTTGGAAGAAAGGCCCCAAAACCTGCCAATAACAGCCTGCTGAGGAGGTGTTCATACGGGATCAATAATGTCTGTTCATGAGCCTGGTCTGCATTCTTGGCGTCCTACAGTCTTTGGATTCCCCTTCTGATGGATTCTGGGAGTCTGGGACTACTCTGTCTCGCTCAGCGGAAGCTTCGTAGCTTTGTGGGCAGTGCCGTCTTGTACCAAGATTGACCGGGCAACCCGCCACGTGATTCAGGGTTTACGTCCAAGAGTGAAAGTAAACTACGCTCACAGATGCACGAGTTGGACTGTCCCTCGCACTATGCCGCTTGCAAACGCCAGGCGCGCTGTTGTAGCCCCACCGGTTCTTCCCCGCATGCCCCTCGAAGATAATAATGCTCATGGAAGGGGGGCAATTATTGATGACAAGCCCCCAAACATGTCCAACTTTATTTGCTGCACAATGCCTATAGCATGGCATGAGCGGTCTGAGGCATCTCCAATACATCCCAACCTGAAAGCAGGCCAGCTTGTGACCGTCTTCTACAGAAACCCCTATTATGGGTTGCTGTTAAGGAACTCAAATGAAGTTGTTATTAAACGGAATGCTTATTAACTATATACCCAGAATACGAAAATTAAGTTTAGTTCATTCACCACAACCCAGTACTCGGGCTGAGGTCGGGTGAGGTCCTCATAATTTTTGCCCTGCATCTTTCTGGGTTGCTGTTAAGGAACTTAAATTAAGTTACTATATTGGGGAAACCCTACTATTTACTATATATACCCATTATGGTAACTTAAGTTAAGTTGCTTAACAGCAACCCATCTTTGAGCATCGCGCTGCTCGGTGTAGAAAGCGAGGTCAGTCATTCGGGGGGCAGTGCCGCTGCACTCGTCCTTCCGCTTTCCCAGAAGCGAGCTACGTAGATTACAAAGGTATGAGTCAAGGTTTTCTAGTCCAATACTGCTGAGTAAAATTGTGTTTCCCTCAGGTCCTAATTCTCTGAATACCTCAGGATATACTTTACTGGAATAAAATTGGGCTCCCTCGAAAGCATGGGGGCAGGCCGGGGCTGTGGACGTATCGCGGATTTCGGCTTCAGAGGTGGACTGGTGCAGGCTTTGGGTTTGGGGGTCAGAGGTAGCTTCTCTAAAGCTCTTGGCAAGAAACCAGACCTCGCGATCTACATGAGTCATGAGTCTACTGACTTTGTGAGCCGGGCCTTTGAAAGGACAATCTTGCTCAAAAAGTCGGACTCCCTCAGTTCCCTATAGATCCCAATAAGGTGCCAGCAATCGTGAAGCACCCCACTTGAAGGCGGTGCCCGAATTCACCGAGGGGATGGTTTTACGACGCTGAACCATCCTGGGCATCTGCGACAAGACTCATGAAAGAGGAATAGAGATGTTGAGATGTATTGTGTTGCAGGTGCCGTACACGTTGGTAACTGCTTTAATTTTTTCGGTGCAACTCCATGGACTCTGCAGTGAAACCCCACCGAAATCCTGTCTCATGTCAAGTGGTGGGACCGCCGCAAGAGGCAGACTTCAACCTTTCATGTTATGCAAGTCTTCGAGTGCGCTCTGCCTTGCGTAGCAGCAGCACCAATGCCGCCACTGCAGCTGGCAGATCTCTCAGAGCCTTTTTCATCACATGGCGTAGTGAGTCTAGCTCGAGAAGTGGAGAAAGGCGCAATGGGAGTTCGATAGAACTTTCTTCTGAGCTCTGAAGTTAACTAGGAGTGAGGCTCCGGTTGCAAGTTGGGCCAGGAGAATCGGGGAAAGTAACCAATCTGCATAAAAGAGCTTACTGGCCGGTGACATTGACCTGTCATGGAGTTGTCGCTTGTGCGTGTGACGATTGGACTAGTCAAACGGGCGGTGTAGCAACCGATTTGAGACCGAAGATTATTGGACATCTGGTGTTCAGGCAGCCGGTAACGTGCCCATAGTACCTTGCATGATCCAGCTCTGGCCGAGCTGTCTATGACTGGAATCTCTTAACATCCAAACCTACAAGGAGGATCCTTCCAGGACACTATTCTCTCATTACATGAACCCTGACAGGCCCTGCAGACTACTCTCCCATCAAAAAGGCCCGTGTGGCTGCACAAAGCGGATTGCATGTAAAGTAGCTAGCAGATCAAACAAGACCCCAAGATGAAAGGCCTGTGTTGGAATACCGTAGAGCCGCATCATTCAGCCGAGCCGGAGAACACCTGTAGAATCCATCTAAACACCCCTACATTGACTCACTACACTACACTTTTAACTCTGACGAGGCCATGCTTTTGACTGTTGACCCTCGGCCCTTAGGTTTAGCTTGCTCTGACAGAACCTAAGCCCGCCCGATGAAAACACATGCACTCCCACGCACCAAAACCCTGCGCCCTTAAATTCCTTCTCCATCTACTCATCGATACCCTGAGCCCCTGAGCTCTGTAATCAAAAGCACGGAACCCGAAAACCGTAGACTCCAGACCCCTTAAACTCCTAAATTGCTAGCCCACCCTGGGGCCTTCAAACCTTGAGCTACCAAATTCAAGGACCCCCACACACAAACAAATTTATACTTTGGGTATTGCCTCCACCCAGTAACAGTCTATATTAGGGGTCCTATTAAGGGGCTATATATAATAACCATATTATACTTATTATCCAACTGTTACTGAGTGGGGGCAGTATCCAACTTATACTGGAACTTCAAATTGAAACCCAAGCTCAGCCCCAAACTTCAGGGTCAGACTTTGAAGCCTTTCCCAGAGGATGCAGACACTTGACTTTTGTTGGACTTGGGGTTTAGTTTCGGGTTCGGGGCTTGGGCTTGCAGAATATTTGGGGTGCTTTGGATTTGGGGAGCTTGTAGCTTTCAGTTTCAAGATCTGAGGTTCGGGGTGTAAAGTCTGGGATCAAAGATTAGGGTTGGGGGGTGTTCGGATTGCATTAAGTCTCGAGCATGGGTTTCGGGAATCAGGGTTGAAGGTCTGATATGTAATCTTGAGGATTGTGGTTGGGGGTTGAGGTTGATTTAATTTAAGGTTCAGGGCTCGGCTATAGGATCGAAGGCTTGGGGTTGATGCTTCAAGGTGCGGAGCTTAGGCCTTAGGCCAGACTTGAAGATTTGCGGTTGCGGGTGTGCTGCGGCAACCTATTGTAGAACTCCGGATAAACTCTCAGCTCACGAAGCACAGAGGCTGCAGGACTACAAAGATGTGCAAACTGGCTAGAAGCAGGATGCTCATCATGGATATGTGACCCCACCTTGGTCCCCAGTCCCTCTGAAAACTATGTCGCCGAGACCACTCCGGCCAAACAAGTACCTCGACCCAAATTTCTGCAGAAGAAAACTGAAACGGCCATCATATCTAGTAGCCCTGATGTTCCTCTATTGATGGACCCCACAGGCCCAACATCCCATACTTTAGGCATGGAAGCAAAACTCTAAACTCCTAGTATCCCCCTGAATAACCCCTATAGTAGTCGCATATATAGTCCCCTTAGACTCTGGCTCATGGAAGCTTCTGTACAAAAACCCCGCTGAGGACCCGACAAAGAGGGTGCGGCAGGATGCGTCCCACAAGAGGATGGCAACCTCCGCGGGCAAAGGGCGCTCAGGGATGTACAGGGATTATCGGGGTTATGTAAGGATTATAGGGGGATTATGGGAAAATGGAAACTACTATAATGGGCTTTATAGGAATATCAGTGTCGGGTGGCATGTTCAGGGTTTGGGCGCTGCGCAAAGACATGCTTCGAATGAGGTCCTTAATCCCAGTTAGTCAGATATGCAAGCATGAAACTTTTGCAAGGTCTTGCAGGCCTAAGACTGAAACTGGGAAGTTTAATGGTTCGTCGCTCAAAACGTCTTAGAATTTGCTTTCCATGGGGCACAGGAACGCCGCTTGGTGAGCTTGTGGTGCTGGTTTTGGAGTAGGCTCCCAACAATAATGCACCCCCCAGTCCCTACTAGTAGACTGTCCCAACAAAACATTTGCTTGGGCGAATGGTTTTACTACTAGTGGGCAGGGGTGACTTCCAACATGCCAAATAAATAGTTACTTGCCTGAAGGTGGGCGCCATAGTGCTCTCGCAGCACTCCTAACACCTCTAGAACTTGGGAAAATCTGCTCGTCAACCCAAGCCCCGGCCCGAATGCTGACCTGAGAAATCCAAGAAGCCAGTAGCAATCAAATGAAAGCCGGAAAAAACACTGAAAAAACAAACCAAACCCCAAACTTTACTACTAAACTTGAACATTTACACGCCCTAAATCCGGGACTCTTAACCCCAAGACCCTTGGAGCCTGCCACCCCACCATGGAAAGCCCCGTGCTGCGCGCCAACCACTCCATGAACTTGAGGATGGCCTGACTGACTGCGGGAGTGTAGGGGTCTGGGGATCTGTGGGGTTAGGGGTTTAGGGGTTTGGGGTTCAGGGGATATAGGGGTTTTGAAGGGGTTAGGGGCTTAGGAGTTTAGAGGTTTTGGGGGTTTAGGGGTTCAGGAGTTTGGGGGTTTCGGATTTAGGGGTTGAGAGGACATGGGAGCTGTAAAGGGGTTATATTAGGGTTGTGCAGGGGATGTGTAACGACTGTGAGGGTTTAGGGCTAAGGGTTTGACTGAAAACGGACTGTGATCTTCGCACCTCTTTTTGGGGGGATGCAGGGGCTATATTGGGGTTATGTAGGGGTTTTAGAGGGGCTATATAAGGGTTATGTGGGGGTTATATAGGGATTAGGGCTTACGGTTTCCCAAAGAATCCCCACCCCTTAGTATCAAAGACTCCTCAGCCCGTGATAATAAAGAGTCCTCCTTTATACAAAGGTCACTCCCAAAGCTTCCCCCATGCATAGTTGGTGGGAATCTCGTGTGATGTCCCCCCAAATAAGCACCAAATATGTACACCCGCAGCTCTTCCCGAGGAACCCTATAGACTTGCCGTAAATTCATCATAAAAGCCCGCCTCACATGATGGTACTATGTTTGGCGTATTTCGTATTAGGGTGATGGGCGGGCCTCATGAGAGGAAATGGTGTTAATGGCCGAAAACACCCATGGGGGTTAGCAAAGTCATAAGAAGTGTCCAGCAAAAATCTTGGGCACCGGGGGGCAATGAGAGGAACTCAACCTGGGGAAGTGTCACATGCAGCTGCTAGAACTGAAGTAGAGTCCACCTCGAGTAGGTAGAATATGGCCTTGGGTACATCAGAATAAGATCCCCATATACCCCATATTCTATATACTTAAGGGGGACTATAAGAGTTCATGAGCACCTCATTGTTGGATGAACAAAGGCTGGAAGAACATGCCTAAAGGCTCCTCGAAGGCACTAATTTCTGGGACGCTGTTGAGGAATTTTGCTTAAGTTGCCAGTATATGGGTATACAGTAAATAATGCCCAAAACCTTCTATTATATATATGATATATATATATAGATAACCCTACAAATAGTGACTTCACAAACCCTAAACCCTAAACCCTAAAAATCCTAAACCTGTGGCCTTATGGGAAGCCCTGCCTCGCACTTCTCTCACGCGTTCGCAAAATCCAGACGAAGGAGTGGCATTTTTTTATGGTTGAACCCAGTAAGATTATATTTTGGGTACTGCCCCCTCCCAGTAACAGTCTATATTAGGGGTCCTATTAAGGGCTATATATAACCATAGTATAATTATTATCCAACTGTTACTGAGGGGTGGCAGTACCCAAGTTATATTCCTTATATAAGTTACTATAGCCCAGAGGAGGACAGAATCTCCAAATTGGGGTCTATAGTATCCCCAGATAAAAGTTTACTCAAATAACTGGGAGCAAGGTAAAGGCCTGCCAAAATTTGTACTTCTTTCCAAATCTCAAACCCCATGCCTGACCCCAAGCGCTGGAGACCCCACTGTAGGTAACACCCCTAAACCCATTGGAGTCCTAGAAACCTAAACCCTCAAGAAGCCTGTCCCCAATATGGACCCCAAAGCATTACCATCCTCGTCATGGGATTCCCAAAGGTACCTATAGAACCCCAACATGATGGCCTCCCGATGGTTTCGCAGGCACAGCCTACTGGTTTTGACAGGGAGTACAGGGGGATACATTCCTATTGATTCCTACTGTATTCTTGGGGTTCCCTGTTTTGGGGTTCCCGTTAAAGTCCCCGTACAGGCTTCTCCCCAGCTTGCATCTGGCTAATTTAAGTGGAAAAACTCCAACACCTGGAATAAGGCCACATTGAGACATTCGTTCCACACACATATATAGATGTGCAATTACATTTCTACAGGTCTACATGTGTATATATATATATGCATACATACATCTCTCGCTCTCTCTGAGGTCGGGTGAGGCGGTTAGAATTTGCCTTTGTCCAAGAGGTTTAGCGTTTGCAGCTCGGGGTGCTGGCTTTCGTGTGTAGATTCTGGGGTCTCGTGTTTAGGGTGTAGGGTGTAAAATGTACGAGGGGCTGATACCATCCCTCCTACTCTTTGGGGATAGATAGATAGATATATGTATATATACATAGTCCTACTCCTCCTACCGTCCCTCCTACGAAGCCTTAGACCCTAAACCCTAAACCCATTGAGGAGGATGTGGGGATTCCGCTTAGGGGCTCCTTTAATCTGAAATTAAAGATTAAGGGAGGCAGAAGCGTGAAGTTGCTTTGTATGTGCCAAGAAGACACTGACAATGATGCACCGCAAAGGGCGCAAGCCAGCATGGGCATAAAATCTGGCAAAACGCACACGCATTCATTGCGATAAGTTTGAGAAGATTAATTTTGAGAAGCTTCATATACCCCATATTCTATCTACTTAAGAGGGACTATAAGCTTGACATGCTGGGGTTTCTGTACCGTACCAGTACCAGGGATCCTGGAAGACCCACGCTCTAAGCCTGAACGCCAGAGCTGCTGAGGCCTGAAATACATGTTGGTATATAGTAGAAATATGCCGTCCCCCCTTAAGTAGATAGAATATGGGTCCCTTTAAAGGGGTCATATAGGGGTTATATGGGGATAATGGAAAAGAAAATGGAAACTACTATTTAGGGTTTAGGGTTTAGGGTCCCCCCTTAAGTAGATAAAATATGGGTATATATGGGGATCTTATTATAATATACCCAAAGCCATATCATTCTATCTACTTAACGGGGACTATGAGGATCCCCGGGTTAAGGGCTCGTACTAGGGGCCCATGGTTTCGACCTTAGATGACTTGCGAGACATACAAACGAATGTTTACGGGGTTCTGGGTTTGGGGTTCTAGAAAACAGTTCTCGGAATCGAAAAGCTGTTGATGCTACATATACACATTGTAAACCACCGGTAATAAATAGCGTTGGATCTTGTGCAAGTTTCAGAAGGAAAGCCCAATTCTAGAGCATACCCGGAATGGTCCACAATGGAACGCCCAGGACCTCCACATGCCCCAGGTCGATGACTGGTATCCACATTTCAACATCCCCCAATGACCCCATGAGAACAGAACAAGCCAAATTTGCCAGTCACCCTTTCGCTCCTTCATGCCATCCCAAGACCTCTACCTGGACCCCAAAAAATCTGTAAAATAATGGTCTTTAGGGCTGTTATTATGGATTTAGGGCTATTATTTTGCATACTTTTGGGGTTTGGGTAGTCTTAAAGCACATGCACTGAAGCTCCTTGGTAGCCAGCCAGAGGGCTAACCCTGCTCTAGACCCCCATTCATGGGGCCCACGACCATCCATCGCATGAGCGCGGCTCCACAGCAAGCTGCAGCAACGGGATTCTCATGGCAGGGTAGCATAGCCGACAGAAGCACTTTGCTGGAGAAAGTCTTTATAGCTGGGTAGTCAACCCAATGTTGAAACCTGGGACGGAATCTCCAACTTTATAGACCTCTACGGGCTTTATAAACCCAATAATGGAAAATTTAACGGAGAAGAAAATGGAAAGTGAAATGGGAACAAGGGTTCTGTAGGCCTTTATCGGGATTGGGGCTTCCCGAAAATTAGGGGTACCCTTTTGGAAGGTCCCAACCTAGAGATTATAGTAATATAGTACTTTGGGGTCTATATTCGGGTACTCCTGAATGCCCTAAACCCCAAACCCCTAAACCCTAAACCTCTAAAATCCTACACCCCAAACCCTAAACCCCTGCCTATATAACCCATTGTAGTAGTTTCCATTTTGCTGTCCATTATCCCCATATAAACCCGATATATACCCCCCTATAACCCCTGTAATCCCTGCAGTTTCCATTTTCTTTTCCATTATCCCAAAATAACCCAATATAGTGGGGTACTCCTGAATCCTAAACCCCCAACCCCCTGAATCCCAAAACCCTTAAACCCTAAACCCTGAACCCCTAAACCCTTAAACCCTAAAACCTAAAACCCTAAAACCCTAAAACCCTAAACCCTAAATGGGGTACCCCTAAAGGATCCTAAGCACCAAGAGCCTCTGTTCTGGCGCTTTCGATTCGCTCCAAGCCTGGCCGCTTACGGTGCTTGAGGGGCTTAGGGTTTAGAGTTTAGGGGCTTAGGGTTTAGGGTTTAGGGGTTTAGGGTTTAGGGGTTTAGGGTTTAGGGTTAAGCTCTGGATGTATTAAGATCTTAAAATCCCTCAGGATTCGATCCCTAGACCCTAAACTCAAAAACTCCTCCCTTCCAGGGAGGTGTAGAAGGAGAGCCACGGATGCATACAAACTCTAAACCGTTTTAGGGTTGCTTCCTGATGTGTATGACAAGGGGATCTTAGTTACCCTAGGTACCCCAAACATAAGGGGTCTTGACTATGCTATGACCATAACAGGTTCTTAATGTTGGAGTTTGGGGATACCAAAATCCTCTCACTACCGCAGCAAGGATCGCTGTAGGTACTGTAGGAAGCCTGCAACCTCCTACCTTGTGATAGAACCTGGTGCATAGCCAGCATGCGAGCAGGCAGCCGCTACAGAATAAAAGAGTTCTTACGGATATTATATGGGAAGAAAATTTGGGATTTCAGGGTTGCGGGTATTGGATTGTTGGGTGTGCGGTTGTGGGGCTTGGGGTGTAGGATCTCGCAGCTTCCCAAACACACTAACAAAAAAAGTTTGGGTTTATCTTGTCTGTCTCGCATACATTCTGAACAAGCAGACGGTGCTTGCGGAGGCTATTTTTCGGACATTATTGGGTTGCGCTTTTGTGATAGATTGGAGGGAGCCGGGTAGTATACAGCCTTTACAGTGCTCTTCTTGGGATTTAATTTTTGGGGGGCCTGGAGGGTGCATCCTCCGGCCCCCTTTCAATTTTGAGGGGGTGGAGTAGGGTTCCCAATAATGGAAAATCAAACGGAACATAAAATGCAAAATGGAAAGGAACCTTGGACAAAATGTTGTTTGAATTATGTGTAGGGTTGGCTCAGACAGTCAGAAGGACTTAGTAGGTAGGTAGGTTGATGATGGGGCTATCTGGGGTTCTTATATAAGGCCTTAAGCTCTAAACCCTTGGAGGGGCGCCGCTTCTGAATCCCTCAGCCAGAAACCTTACCCTCCCCAAAAACCAATATTGAAACCCGTAGAGCCCCCCCCGTTTGACAGGACGGCCGTCTTTACAGTTCCTTATGGGGCTCCATATACGTAAGTTTTGCGGGGACGGGAAAATTCTGTCTATACCGGAAAAGCCCTATGACCCCTTGTATCTTTACAGACCAAGTTGAAAAAACACAATCCACTCCAGGTTCCCGAAGACTACCCTTATATACATACATTCATATATATGTATCCTTATAGACCCCTTAAAGACACTATCCACTACAAATTCCCTGTGTATGGCCTATGTACCCTGGCAAAGGTAAACCCAAAGATCAGCTGCAAGGGCGAACCTTGGATTCCTGCCTCTCCCAACCTGGGTTTAGCGTTTCAGGTTTCAAGGTTATATAGGGGTTAGAACCCATCTAAGTATACTATAGCATATTATAGTATATGATAGTTCTGAACATTTTATTGTTAC
>CAJNIZ010007181.1:0-16518 GCA_905231905.1 Symbiodinium pilosum
TATATGGAGAATTTTTCCGAAGTTTACGGATTTCACGGCTTATATGGATTTCACGGATTCATAGGTTTGCTAGTATCTGGCTTTCACGAACTCATAGCTTTGCTTGGTTTCGGCTTCATAGCTGAAAGTTCTGGGCTTTTCAGCAAACCGTTTCTGCATTGCTTTTCTTAGCTAAAATCAGACAAATAGAACCAAATTTAGGATTCAGAATCAGCTATTTTTTAATTTCGGTCCCCGCAACTTTGCATTTATTCCGAACCCCTCAAACAATAGCTGATTCATAATAATGTCCCCGGAACTTTTCATTAATCCGAACCCCTCCAGTATTTAGGGTTCAACATTATAGTAACTTAAATTGAGTTCCTTAACATCAACCTTGTAATAGAGAGTATCAAGGTTGGGGTTTAGGGTCTAGGGATAAGAGATTCTCTAGGGTGTAGGGTCTAGGGTTTTAGGGTTGAAGGTTTAGGGTTTAGGGTAGGGTTCATGTCTAGAGTGTAGGGCCCCAGAATCTCAAAAAGGATAGTAGAAAGTTTTTTCAGGGGCGGTTTTATAGGGGATATAGAAGGGTTGTGGGCTTGGAGCGTAGGGTTGAGGGATATTTCTCTAGAAGGTGTGTTATTTTTCGTGAGTTAGGCCAAGGTATAGCCAGAGATTTGTCTATAGTCCCTTGTAAGGAGCGTCATAGACACACCAGTGCATGGCCAATCCTGCCGTTGTGTGCCGGGCTTCGGTGCAAGGGTTGTTTACACCCTTCGGATTTGGTTTTTGCCCACCCTCGCAGTGGGGTTGTTAGATTTTAAAATCTAGGTTAGCCTCGCCCTCTGTGCGGAGCCTGACTGCAGGGCCCAACCGCATAGCATCCCTGCAGTGTCAGACCACCAAGCATCCCTGCAGTGACCAACCGCAGAGTATCCCCGCAGTGCCTAACCGCAGAATATCCCTGCAGTGTCCAATCACCAAGTATCCTCTCAGTTTTTGCAGTGCCTAAGCACCAAGTATCTCTGCCGTGCCCCACCACCAAGTATCCTTGCGGTGCCCAACCACCAAATATCCCTGCAGTGCCCAGTTTGGGGATGCTAGAAACTATACTATTTTCTGGAATTTAGCGTTGGGAGACACTATCCCGCTTGACATGGAGTCCGAGAGGCATGGGGTTTAGGGACCCTAAACCCTAGACTGTAAATCCTAACCCTAAACTGTTTAGGGGTTCGTAAACAAGTTTGATCGTCTGCTGATTTGCGGCTTTTGCCCAGTCAAGCTCAGACTCTCCTGTCATCCCCTAACCCCGAAGCTGCCCCCACAGTCGGCCGCCCTAAACAAGCTTGGTTGAGTTTGCTCAAGAGCACCCTAAACCCTGAATCCTAAATCCTAAACCCTAAATTCTAAACCCTGATTTGCGCAAGATAGCCCTAAAACCGTTCAAGGAGGGGATTAGAGCTCTCCATCCGGGTAACTTCATTCCTCCGCCTGAGGCCGAAATCCGCAACTGGCCCACTAACGCACGTAGGGTAGAGGGTTTAGGATATAGGATATAGGGTTGAGGGTTTAGGTATACAGTTAGTACAGTGGACCTTTCTTGTTTGCCCCTAAACCCCTAAGGCCCTAAACCCAAAACCCCTAAACACTGAACCCTTAAACCCTTAACCCCTAAACCTGCTGGGTCATGAACTCCAAAGTTGTAGGCTCCCTAAGCCTTGCATCCACGAAGCTAACATCAACAGCGCCCATGTAAAGAGGTTTCTAGGGTTGGTAGGGCTTTTTTCTTGGTTCTGACCTGTGGGAAATGTAGAAGATTCCGGGATATTTCGATATCACGCTGCATTTTGGATTTGAGAAGAAAACGGTCATTTGCATGTAAACTTTGCGGAATTCTAGGTGTATAAAGGGTTTAGATTAGGTGGACCCCGCACCCAGTAATAGTGACCATGAGGGATAATGGTGATTATATCAGGGACCTCTCATGTTCCTACCACTATTGCAGATTTAAGGGTCCACCTAAGATTTAGGATTTACTTGCTGATTGCTAGTGAGGAATGAAGGAATGGAACCAAGAATGGACGCTATCATGTTATTGGGGTTTTTCTGCGTGCTATTTGTGGATCAGTCCCCCTAAACCCCCGCCCCCTCAACTCCAGGCCCGGAACCCCATCGCTTCCATTTTTCCATTCGCTGCTAACAGCCAGTGAGTATAGCCGTTCGGGCTTTGGATGAGACCTTCGCCATAATCCCGACAACCTACGCCTTAACCCCTATAGGGTCCAAGTACCCAAACATTCGGACTTTAGGTTCCAAATACCATTCAGATTTTAGTATTGGGGGCCCAAAGCCCCATTGTCGAGGGTACTTGCCCATTGTTGGGGGTACTTGGACCCTTAGGGTAATCAAACCCTAAACGCTTGCCAGAGCCTTCCAAAGCCTTCAACCCCCAAACCCTGAAGCTGCATTGCTCAGCCCCAAAGAGCCCCACAGGTATCCTCCTGCTTTAGGGTTTAGGGTTCAGGGCTTAGGGTTTAGGGTTTAGGGTTTAAGGTTTAGGGTTTAGGGTTTGCACACTGATGGTAATACTAATAGTCATAGCAGCAAAAAAAGTCATACTGTTGGATTCTCGTCAACATCGTGGGAGATCAGCTCTTCAAAAAAGAAGCAATAGAATATTCAGAATAGTATTAGAAGCAACAATAAGGCCTTGCATGTCACTGCTCCCCTGACTTAGACACACACAACCCTTAGAGCCATCCAGCGTAGATCCACTTACATCCCTCGTATCCCCATACGAGCTATAGTCTAAACTCCTAGTATTCCCCTTAATACGCCCTATAAAGCCCCTTATATGATCACCTATATAACCACCCTTAAGGAGTTTTGCCAAACAGCAAAGCTCTTTGCCCGGCGGCAGCCCCAAACCCAAAGCTCGGTGAAGGGTTTGCGGTTTAGGGTGTAGTTTTTTTTTTCACATTTCCTGGTGCATAGAAAAGTTCAAAGGTTCAAAGCTGGAAGAAGGGCCCCAAACCTTGAAGAACCGTGAAATTCCCCCAAGGACGTAAACCTAACTCTTCAACCCTAAGCCTTGAACCTCAACTCCTGAACTTTGCTTCGCAAATTTCTCCCTGAAGGCGTGTGGAGCTCGCCTCTCTTTCGGGTGGCCGAAGCTTAGCTTTGGATTTGCTAGGGTTTAGGGTGTAGGGTCGCTAGTGGCCAGTAGGGGATGGAATACTGGAAAAGAAAATGGAAGCAACTACGTCATTCTAAGTATAGGGTTCGGAGTTGTGGGTGGGCACGTAGGAATTGATCCCCTTAATTAATCCTGCATGACCAACTGTAATGGTCCCTAATTCCCATTTCAGTCTCTGGTAACCGCCAGTAAGTTTGCGGTTAGGATTCTGGGATTGAATGGAGTTCCCTTGAAAGAGGCCGTACTGGTTGTGCCAGACGTTACGTAGGGCTGAGGGCTTAGATTTCTGGACTTGAGGTGTAGGGAGGTTAAGGGCTCATGGTTTCGTGGAGCCTCTCGAATGGGCTTAACAGGTTTTGCTTGCTAAGAGCTTGAGCGCAAAGCTTACAGACGACTTGGTGCAAACCAGCAGGATTGCTCTTGCGGAAGGCCGGCTTAAAGCAGACTTACAGATAAGCAGCTCGGAGACGTGATACGGAGAATGCCCTATCGCATGACGATAAGACTGGAGGTATGCCTGACAACGATCTGCAAAATGCATCAGAAGTGTACCGTCGGTTGACGTCTGAAGAGGAGGAAGAATCCGATTAAGCAGTTGAAGAGCCAAGAAGCGCGGAAGCCTTATTTGAGTGCATGGCGGACGAAGCAGAATTTTCAATAGAAAAGTGCTACAGGAAAAAAAAGAATGAAGCAGCCGCAAAGACAAAGGAAGTTGCAACCTCGGTGTAAGTTCGGCAGGAGATCAGGCAGTGATGTTAAATGATGAAACCAAAAGGAGTGAGGTGTAGCAAGCAAAATGACTGTGCAGTCAAGCACGCCGCATGTGCAAAACACTTTGCAACCGAAGGTTACTGTAATAAGTTGGTAGAATGCTGATAGCCAGTGTGCCTTGGCAGTCCATCTCCCACAACCCAAAAATTCTTCACAGTGATCCTCACCAATGAAGCCGTTGTATCATAAGCACGACCGCCCCTCTCTCCGTCTCTCCACATATATCATATCATATTACATTCTGTTAACAATTCTATTGTTGTATCATATTATATAGGGTATGATACATATCATATATGATGTATTTTATATTTTCATGTGTTATACGTCACGTAGTATATATTGTATATCACATATTACATTCTTGTATACTTATATGTCATATATCATACACTCTATAGTAAAATATTTAGTATAAATACATATTTTCATCATAGTATATTATATTATCTCTATGATCCCTCCCCCGCCCCCCCACCCCAATGGTTGGTTATCCTCCCCCCCTGCAGTCTGCAGTAAACGCAGCTGTGTTCAGGAATACACTTGAGAATTTCACCCACCCCCCTGTGGGGTGTGGTTGGGGTTTGGGTTAGAAACACTTTCTAAGTTAGGATTCAACTGTTCCCCTTCAAGATTTTTTCTCAGAGAGTTCCTGGTTTGATTTCTATAGAAAGACCGAAGGTTTATACATGATGCGAACGGCCCGATCCCAGTGATTGTGAGTACCTTTTTAGACCGCGAGAAAGATATGAGGTTTCAAAAGCGAGGACAGATGAGGACCACCCCGAACTTTTGAGAAAAGATGAAAGCATCAGGGGTTAAAGCTGACAGCAGTTATAGTCCTCCTTCTGTAGATAGAATATGGGGTATATGGGGCTAATTATAATATACCCAAAGCCATATTATATCTTCTCAAGGGGGACTATACCCTAAGCCCTAAACCCTGAACAATATTCTATCTACTTAAGGGGGACTATAGGAGCATGGCCGCTTCAAGGCGCCAAAAACGATGATAGTTGGGAGGATGGCGACCCCTACGGGCTCCATCCCTGCGGCTGTTGACAAGCCTTACAAGGTTTAGGGTTCAGGGTTGTTGACAAGCCTTATACACTCCATTTATGAGAGGGTTTCCCAAAATTAGGGGTACCCTTTTGGGGGGTCTGCATAATAAGGACTATAGTATCTTGGGGTCTATGTACACATGTCTAAAACTCCTTGAAGGGGAGTTATATAAGGGATTATATAGGCGACCACTATATGGGTTATTAAGGGGGATACTAGGAGTTTAGACTATGGCTCATATAACCCCTATGTCCCCTTTAGTGATTAATTCCCCAAAGCCGATCCCTAAGCCCTACACCCCAAACCCCCTGTATCCTATACCCTAAACCCTACACCCCAAACTCCCTATATCCTAAACCCTAAGCCCTACACCCTGAACCCTAAACACTGCACCTTAAACCCTAAATCTTAAACCCTATAACCCGAAACCCTTAACCCTTAACCCTTGACCCTATAACCCTACAACCCTTAACCCTAGAACCCTAGAACCCCATAACCCTAAACCCTACGAAGGAGAGCTACGCTTGGCCAGAGCCTCTGGCGGGTGCGGGTCAGGAGCCCTGGGTCCCCTGGGACGCAGAGGACCGTGGATGGATTAGGGTTTAGGGTTTAGGGTTTAGGGTTTAGTTTGTACCCTTAATGTTTGTAACCGTCGGTTTTGGGCCCCAAATCCCCTCATTAAGGATTGTATTCCATGGTTTATGGACCCAAACCCAAGGGTGCAAATCCTAAGGGTACAAAGGACAACTCCCTGAATTTGAGGATCCCTTCAAGGGGGTATGTAGGGTTGATACGGTATAGAGTTTAGGGATGAGGTATTGTGGGTGTAGGGGTGAGGGTTAGGGTTTAGGGATGGGGTTAGTGTTGAGGGGTTAGGGTTTCAGGTTTAAGGATTTGTTAGGGTTTTTCTTTAAGGCTATATAGGATGTATAGCGGTTATAGAGGGATATATTATACGGGTATACAGCAGTTATATACTGGTTTAGGGATGTTCAGGGTTTAGGCCTTAGGGATAGTGATGTCCCCAAGAATGGAGGGTCAAATGGAACATGGAAAATGACACGGGCACTAGAAGACCGCTTGACCTTTCAACCGCAACCCTAATAGTAGCCTAATCCCCAAACCTTCAGGCGCAAAAGGCGTACACCTTTAAACTTCGGTATGCCGCCATATATTTCCGTTAATCAAAAACAGCTTCAACAAGGGCCCGAAAAGGACTGAATTCAAAGTGGGGAGGCCTCACTTTAGTCCGGCCCAACGGGTGCTGGACACATAGCCCACATCTCCAACTTAGGACTGACATGTAAGTACCAATTATACACCCACTATAGCCCCGACAACCCCCGTTAAAGGAACCCTAAACCCTGAAACCCTAAACCCTAAATAGTAGTTTCCATTTTCTTTTCCATTATCTTTATATACTGAGCTATAGTCTAATCTCCTTAAAGGGGGTGATATAAGGGATTATACAGGGGACCATTATGGGGCTTACTCAGGGGGATGCTAGGAGTTTACACCCTGAACTCTAAACAGTAAAGCCCTAAACCCTAAAACCTACACTAGGGGTTCTTGAGGGTGATGCTAGGAGTTTATGTTATAGCTCAGATGCTTCTTGCTGGCCTTCACTTCGGGCAGTGGACTGCGGCCCTTTGTGGCAAATGTTTTAGGGTTTAGGGTTTGGGGGTTTTGGTTTTAGGGTTTAGGGTTTGGGGGTTGGGATTTAGGGTTTGGAGTTTAGGGTTTGAGTTTGGAGTTTAGGGGTTGGGATGTAGGGTGTAAGGACTCCCCAGGAGGCAGGCCTGAGGAGATCCAGAATGACGAAGATGAACAGGTGGAACATTTCATCATGAAATTGAAGAGGGTTTAGGGTTTAGGGTTTAGGGCTTCTTTCAGATAAACTTTCCAAGGGGCCCTAAACCCCAAAACCTAAACCCTGAGCCTTACAAACCCTCTAGGGCCTAAACCTAAACGCCAACCCCTCAACTACAGCCCTTGAATCTAAACCAGAAACACTACACCTTAGACTCCCTGAAACCCTCAGCTCCTAACCCTAACTTAACCCCCAAACCCTAAACCCTAACCCCCAAACCCTAAACCCTAACCCCAAACCCGTAACCCTAACCCCCAAGTCCTAAACCCTAAACCCCATACATCTCCATGTATCCCTATACGTATACCCTATGTAACCCTTATAACCCTCTTTAAAGGAACCCTAAACCCTTAACCCCCTGCAATAAGTGCAAGAAGGAGCCGGATCCCGACGCGGAGCCGTCGATCCGCTTCCAAGCAGCGGCTCGTCTTGCAATGGAAGGCTTTGCAAGCGCCCTTTCAAAGGGGTTTATGGAAGGGTTTAGAGTTTAGGGTTTAGGGCTTAGAGAGTAGGGTTCAGGTTTAGAGTTTGGGGTTTAGGGCTTTAGGGAGTTTCGGGTTTGGGGTTTAGGGTGTAGGGTTCAGGGGCTTTTAGGGCTTTTAGGGGGTTGCTGTCAAAGAACTTAATTTCAGTTCACCATAATAACGGATATATAGAGTAATTAATCAGGTTTCTTTTTTTTTGTAGCTGAGCTTAAGGTCTATAACAGCAACCCAGTAGAGGGGCTTGAAAGGCTTTTAGGGGGTATGCATACACATATGCATTCATGTCCATATAAACACCCAGTTGCCACAGAAACTCAATGCGACTCGCCAGATTTAAGTTGGTCATATCTATGTTCAAGCTCCAAGTAATCGTTAAGCCCTATAGACCTCCCGACATAATCCTTACATACCCCTATAGATTCCTTGTAATCCCCTGCTCTACATAGCCCTAAACCCTACACCGTGATCCTTACGCAGTTGCTGAATTCTGAAAGAGCAAAGAGTCTACCCTTGGTTTTGTTTTATCATACTAGGAGTGTAGAAACCCAAGTAGTTAAAAGAGTATGTACCCAGCCGTCAAGTTTATGTAGGGCGTGTGTACCCGTATTCTAAGTAGTCTGCACTTAGCTATGATAATTCGACGATCAGAACGGGTTAGGGTTTAGTGGCTTGAGAAGCTTGGAATTGCAAGTACGTCTTGAAGTAGGTCATAACCTCGAAGCCCTGGACCAAAATAGCTATCCATCTTTCATTCTATCTATATGTATCCATCTGCATATGTGTATGTATATGTATCTAGGGCTTATGCAGGGATTCCGTGTGTTAGGACTTGGATTTGGGCAACTTAAAACCTCAGTACTGTAACCCCTTGTCTCCACATTCTAAATCCCTGGACCCCTACCCATGGTGCATAAACCTCAGACCCAAAGCCCCACGCCCAAGCACTTCAGAACTCAAATCCACTGTGTAACCCTAGTTTCCGCACCATTGTCCAGGTTCCTTTCCATTTGATTCTTCATTAATTGGGATAATATCCCCTAAGCCTGAAACAAGCAGAACTATACTGAAGATTATAACCCCTGGCCATGAGTGTGCTATAACTACATGTGTAACGCTTTGTTTTCGAAACCCTGAACCCCATACAAGGGACCCAAGGAAAACGCTTTCCCATGAACCTGAGGGAAAGCCAATAGGCCAATCTTGAGGGGTTTTGAGGCTTAAGGGCCCTAAACCCTAAACCTTAAGGGTCCAGTGGTCAGAGCCTCTGGTCGCTTTCCAGCGGAGTTAGAGAGTTTGAGGTTAGCATCCTGGTTGTCGCAGGGGATGAAGGATTGGAAAACAAGATCAAACTGCCAGGACCTACATCCAAAGAACTCGCCTTGCAAGTTCCTTTTTGTTGTGCGGTTGCAGTCGGGAACTGCTTAGTCTACACCCTCGTGCCACTATCGCATTTCCAAATAAACCCTCAAACCTCAAAACCGTTTAACCTGAACCCCCATCATATTTCCCGTTACACGCGATACTTAGCCACCGTTCCGGGTGGGTAGTTATCATGGGGGACGGGGACCTTAGAGGAGGCGTATATGGACGCCCCATTACCCCTACACGAGCCTCATACGCCCTATATATGTGTTGCTTGCCCAACTGGAACTACTCAATGGGGGGGTGTCGCTGATAAACCCTAAGCCCGTAAGCCCTAAACCCCTAAATCTAAACCCTAGACTATATGTCCTGCCTAGAGCCCAGGTCCTGGAGCTAGAGATCCAGGAGTGGAAGAAGCACAGTAAGCAGGTGGCGGAAGAAATCTTTGGGTTTTGTGTTTAAGGGTTTAGGGCTTGGGATGGAGGGTCTAGGCGTTTAGGGGTTTAGGGGTTTAGGGGTTTAGGGTTTACAAGGTTTAGGGGCTTGGGGTCTAGGTTTTTGGGGGTTTACGAGTTTAGGGTTTACGGCCTAAGGTTTAGGGGGTTCTGAAACAATCTGAAAGCCTAGGTCCCTTAAAGGGTTACAGGGATCTGTAGGGCCCCCTCAGGTTCATAGGGGCTATTCTCAAGATATGGGCCCATTTTGGGTATAGAGTACATTACGGCATCTGGTATTCACGGGTACCAAAATGGGACCTGAATTTGGGGAGCTACCAGGGCTTATTACAGGTAGAAGATTTAGGGTCGAGGTGGAGGCATGGGGCGTTTAGGGTCCCTTGGGTTACATGGAGGATTACAAGGAGGTTATGTAGGGCCTCTGTTGTTATGTAGGGATCACGTCCTTCTTTGACGTTATCCTGGTCAGTAGGGCTGTCGGGGCTTGACAAGTTTGACTCCATTTTCAGTAGCTCCCATTGCTTTGGCCGTCAGAAAGCGACCCCTAAACTTCCAAAAGCTCCTTCCTGGGATGCTTGCTGGAAGTTTTTGTTCCAGGAATAGGTGCTCAGGGAAGGAATGCTTGTGGGAACCTCATACATGCGCCCTAAACCCTAAGCCCTAAACCCTGAAACTTCCCTAACTCAGGATGTAGGATGTCATTTTTTTTCGTGACCGCCTGGGGGCCGTCCGACCCACTAAAACTCAAACCTGACTTGGAGGGCTAAGGGTTATAGGGTTTAGGGTTTGCTTGATAGATTCTTATAGCTTATCTAGGTTCCTTTACAGCAGAAGCCAAGGCTAGGTGATTCGGATTTCGGGTTCAGATGCTCAGGCTTTAGGATTTATGGATCAGGGTTCCTAAACGCCAGCAACGTGTCATTTCCAGATTGAGACCACTGTCGAACTCAAGAGATCTTGGCTGAAAAGAGGAGTATTATGAGTGGGTATACTACACTCCCTAGTTTACAGCAAGACTATGTTTGCAAACAGTCTGTTGTGAGAAGCGTGCCCTAAATGCTAAGCCGCTATTTGAGAGCTATGTAGACTTGTTGGGCTCAAGCACCAAAAGAGTCTTCTGTAATGCGGTGGGCCCCCGAACTGCTGTAATTCAGGGGAACATGGGAACCAAACCAGGGTTTAGGGTTTATGGTGCAAGGTTTCCGCCATTCGCGGTGTTGGGTTTCGGGCGTGCGCAGGGCTTCACAGGGTCCTTTTTGTGGTAAAGTGCACTAGAGTCACTAGAGGTTGCCTTATTGGAATGTAGCGTAGAAGTTTTAATGGCTTCTAAGGGTTGAGGGCCTCCTCGAACGCTCATGTAATAACAGTATAATGCCGCATAGACGCCTATTCCGAACAATGACTTTATACTGGAGTACCTCATACAGGACTTCAATTTTGTTGATTCAGAACGCTCCTTCTCCACTCCCCTATGTCTGCCCCAAAACTCTCACATCCTAAGCACAAACTTTGAAATCCCTAAACCCAAGGTCACAAGGCATAAACCGTACGTCTTGAGGCGCCCCGTATTTTGGAGTAGATTTGTCGGACTTGATTGAGCTTATGTACAGGGAGGCAAAGCCGTGTTCCTCAGGGCGCGCGGACGAATGGACGTGCGGTTGAGTCCTTACCCTAAGGGTCCAAGGACCCAAATAATAGGGCTTTAGTGCCCAAAGACTGTAATATAAATGGTATTTGGCCCCTAAAACCCTTTTATTTGGGTCTTTGCCCTATATATCCCTATACATCTCCCTACAACCCCTTTAAACGGACCCAATTCTTTGGCTTTCAATCCCATTTTCACTGCTGGAACATGGACATTTTTCGCCAAGACATGCCCGCATCTTCCTATGCCAATTTGGCAGACGACAGGCCGTCTCTTTTGACACAAAGTCAGGATTTAGGGTGTAGGGTTTAGGGTGTAGGATTTAGGGTTTGGGGTTTTTTTGTTTAGCCTGGAAGCCCTGCCTCTTCTTCCTGCGTGGAGAAATACATTGTACGAAGCGCATCCTAAGTAGGGGACAGCCCGACTTATGATCAGCATGACCAGGTACACACCTATAGTCTTTTACAGCTCATATGTTAGGTCATTTCCCCTTTGCGGGATCAGTTACCAGAATGGGTAGGCGAAGCTATACCTGGCCCGTTAATTTCCTGATTCCCAGGCGCAGTTAGGGAACTTGTTTAGGGTTCAGCTATAATTTAGGGCCTACGATGCAGGCAAGCGGGTTTTCTGTGACACAACAGGCTCAAAGCGCACTTTTCATCAGCGATGCTAGAGTCGTTCATTCATGATGATGTGGGATATCCTTAGGGTTTGGGGTCTAGGGTTGAAATCCCCCCCAAGGCCCCCTACACGCCGCCCTAAAACCTAAACCCTACAGCCTAATCATCCCTGAGACCCAGCATGCAGAAGGACAGGCGCGGGGGACCCGGTGGTCCTGGAGGTGTACAATGCCATCAGCAACTTGGCCTTGGGGGCAATACCTGGGCCTAACGGGCTTAGTGGGTTAGGGTACACGCGACTTAAAGCTCCAAGCCTGAACCCCATGATTTACTACCCTAAACCATTGGGATTTGGCATGTGGGTTTTAGTTCTAAGCCCATGAACTCGGCCAACTAAACGAACTCAAACCAGCTCGCCCTAACTGCAGTTCACGTTTAGGGCTGTAATTCGAAAAATATCGTGTGCCTAGCCTTTAAGATTTTTTCCGGTGCAGGCTTCTTGGCTTTTACACTTTAGCGTCATGCTATCATGAGTTCCTTATTCCCGCCCTCTATTCCCCTCAGGTATGGTTATCCCTGTCATTAACCAGAAATGTGCTTAAACGGGGCACCTTGAGTGGGTAGTATGAAAGGGGAAAGCCTAAACCCTAAAACCCTAAACCATTATTTTAGGATTTCAGTGGTTTTTAAGGGTTCAGGGTTGAAGGCATCGGATTGTCCCAACAGTTTGGTCCTCAAGAGTGCCAACTCCCCCTTCGAGAAGAACATGCTGTGTCGAACCTTAGGCCTTTATGAGACCCCTAAGCCTTAAACCCTAAAACCCTAAACCCGTAAACCCTAAACCCCTAAACCTAAACTCCTTTAAGTCGGCTTCAAATCCCCAACGTGAAAACCCTGAGGTTTCTGAGGATGAGCATGGGCTAGAAGTAATGTAGACCCTAAACTAACTAAACCCTAAACCCTGAACCATAATCTAGAAATAAAGGTGGGTTTATATAGGTATAGAGGACAAGAAAATGGAAACTACTATTTGGGGCTTAGGGTTCAGGGGGACATTAATGTAGATCCGTGATTGACAAACCCCTTCCTTGTTGGGGCCTTTATTAGGATCCCGATTATCTTCCCTGCCAAGGAGGGTGGTTTATTAATAAGGGGTTTATAATTGGCCAGAAGTAGCGCATGTCATGAAGGAGCTTCAGGGGGCTAGCCCCATTCAAGTCGCTCGCGTGAAATGGCAACCAGGCCTTCGGAATTCACACTTTGAGGGCTCATGCTTTTGTGGATAGCGCTCCGGATTCTGTCTTCAGGGTTATCAGGGAGAAGGATTTCTGCAGAAAGAAGTAAACCCAACTATCGCGGCTGAAAGGCATCGAATGTCATGAGCGCCTTCATTCGTGTTATGTGTAAGGGCTTAGGCCTTAGGGCTTAAAATCTCCCTGTCTTCTTTGCTCTCTGCTGTACAGGCCCGATGTCAACAATTGAAGGTGGCTGCACATGAGCTGTAATCTACACTTCTCAAAGAGGATTACATAGGGGAGTATTATAGGGGTTATTAAGGGTGATACTAGGAGCTTAGACTATAGCTCATATGAGGGGCAACCTATCCGCTACAATTGGGTGGCATCAAAAGATTGCGCTAAGGGCCCCACAGCAGACAACTAGTTGACTTTACCATTCTCCCCACTCTTCTGCGGCCCGACCCTCTTTTGAAGAGCACGATCCATCTCTAAATGCTGAAGGGCTTAGACGTTTCCCTCTCAAGCACGTCAGAAGACCTCTATAGTCCCCCTTAAGTAGATTGAATATGGCTTTGGCTTGGGGTATATTATAGTAAGACCCCCATATACCCCAATTTTTCTACTTAAGGGGGACTATCACCCTAAACCCTAAACCCCATATTCTATCTACTTAAGGGAGAACCTAAATCCCGAGACACCAGTTTGAAAGCCCTTTATGGCCAACCTGCCTTAGCTTACCCCTGTTTGTTGGAAGTGCCGGATGGATCACTAGAGTAGAGTCCCCCTCAAAGTCTTCATTCCCAAGCCAGCTTGGGTATAGGGTTTAGGGTAAGCCCTTAACCCTTAATCCTAGACCCTTAATGCCCTGAACCCTTGAGGGTAGAGCAGCAGCCAGCCGACTTAGGCAGTAAGTGCTGAGAATGGTCTCGACATATCCACGCTTAGGCCATGAAGCGGCTTTAGGGTTTTCAAGGGGGTTTAGGTTTTTTCGTGGCCAGGGCTTCGGGTTTTCAGGTTTTAGGTTTTAGGATTTTTATTGTTTAGGGTTTAGGGTTGAAGGCATCCGGGTTCAGGGACTAGGGCTTGTTGGTACGTGGGGTTGAGGGCATCCGGGTTCAGGACCTAGGTTTGTTTTTGGTAAGTGGGGTTGAGGGCATCAGGGTTTAGGGCTTATGTGGAGCATAGGGTGTGTGGGTAAGAGGAGTTGAGGGCATCAGAGTTTTGGGCTAAGGGTGGTGAGAGGAGTTGAGTTGAGGGCATCCGGGCACAGGGCTTAGGATTTGTTGCTACGTGGGGTTAGCCCTAGACCCAAATCCCTCATGAGGTTCAGCCGAGTCCTAGTTTTCAGACCAGAACGAGATAGGAAATACATGGCAAAGCTCATGGTCTGCTCTTAGCATGATGACATGCCCCGGGAATCCAAATAGCCCAAATAGGTAATATTTACAGACTTCGGGCCCAATGTAGGTGTTATTGGTATACTTGGATCCCCGGGGATGTGTTTGTAGGAAAATAAGGGAATATGTAGCGCTTATTAAGGGGGATACTATAGGAGTGCAGGCTTTAGCCCGCATGTTTTTGTAAGATGGAAGTCAGTATTTCAGCCATATGTCGTGCTTGCAATCCCCCCGGCCTGACATTGGCGCATGCCCTTAGCGAAGTTTAGGATTTGGGCCTTGAGCCCCAACCCTAAACCCTGAAGCCCCAAGCTCTAAAGTCGAAGGCCTTGGATTCTGAACCCTAAAAACTTTAAGCCCTAAATCATAAAAAACCTAAACCGTTGAGCTCTAAGTCCTCAAGCCCCACAGTAAAACCTGAACTTTCCCCCTTTCGCTAAACCCTAAGCCCTCAACCCTAAACTCTGAGCCCTACACCGGTGTAGGGTTTAGGTCGTAATCCCCAGAGTTCCCTGGAGAGGCCTTATATACATAGTCCTTAAAAGCCTCTAAGTACTGGGTTGCTGTTAATGCAGGAACTTAAAACAAGTTCCCATAATGCGTATACATAGTAACTAATATAGTTTCCCCAATATAGTAATCCAAATTAAGCTCCTTAACAGCAACCCCATATAGTATCCTATAGAAACCCTAAACCCTAAACCCTAACCCAAAACCCTAAACCCTTAAACCCTCAACCCTAAACCCTAAACCCTAAACCCTCCCATCTATGTGCAGACCGAGCCTCCACTGCAGGCACTTGCCAAAACCTGGGCGGGCTTCTCCGAACGTACAGGGTTGGGGTTTAGGTTTTGAAGGATTAGGGGTTTGGTAAGTAAAGGGTTTAAAGGGTTTAGGGGTTTAAAGGGTTTAGGGTTTAGGAATTAAAGGTTTGGAGTTTGGGCCTGCCTGTAACCCCAATTTTCTAGAGTTTGGTAGTAATATCCTTTTAAGTACTACGTAGGATCCACGAAGCTGTAGGCAATTCGGGTGACGCAGCTAGGGCTCAAAGGCATAAAGAAAGGCTAAAGGCGTCCCGAAAGTTATCAGTGTTTCTTTGGCTTATTTCAAACCCCCAATAAACAGCACCCTAAACCCGAAACCGAGCTTTTGGGAAGGATTCCAGGGCAGATCCCGATAGCTGGGTAGGTAGACTTTGCATCTGGTCTCAGTGTGTAGGGTATTGTACGGATTGAGTGTTGCTTTCGCCTCTCTCCCCCAGCAAAAGTGAAGTTTTGCCAAAGGGTCGTAGATGTCACGTTGAGAAACCCCTCATGCACGGGGCAGAGCCCTGATTTTAATTTGATTCTCTGGGCCTAGCCCCTGAATGTGAGCTCTACTTGAGCCCCAACTTTTTGAGATTTGGACGTTGGGATGCGGGATGCGTTTTCGGTTTGCCGAGGCCTTTCAAGATGCTCCACCAACAACCTCCAATGTTGGTACCCCAAACCCTGATTCCCTGGTAGCAGAACTCCGCACACATGGCTTCAGCACCGAAACATATCCCTGTGGCCCACAATAAATATCTTGCAAAACCTTCTCGATGTCTCAAAGAGCAGTCACTTGGGTTTGAGCCAAAGTTGAATGTTGAGCTGGCCCAGACCCCTGGGAGGATCTGAGAATTAGATCCCCTCTATAGACCCATTATAACCCCTATATAATCCTTATATAATTCCCCCTATGGTTCTGGGGGATCTAATTTTTGGATCCTCTTGGGGATCTGGGGAGTGTTCCTAAGGGTGCAGACTATAAACATGTAGTAAGTCCATGCAGCAGATTGTTCCATTCCCGACAAAACACTACAGCCAGCGTTGCATGAAGAGATGACCCTCCACCCCCAAAAATCTACAACATCCGAGCCGCTGAGTAGGTAGTCGTTAACAGTTAACATGTTGGGTCTTGTTGGGTCACGGAACTCCCAAACCCGCAGCTCTAAAGGAAGGAGACGTGGCAGACGAAAAGGAACCAATCCAAAAGCTTGCTACTGGTCAGTCACACACTGTAAGGGTTGTTTCCCTTCCATTGATGCTCTAGACGGTTTCGGCAGGTCGCATGCTACGTCTGAAGCATACGTCTACCTCCAAATGTAGGCAAAATTGCAACCCAAAGCCCGTAAACATAGCAAATAGCGTAGTTCGACAAACCCTGAGGGCCCAAGTAACCTTACATAACCCCTATATAACCTTTATATAACCCATTACCGTAGTTTCCATTTAATTTTCCATTATCCCTATATAACAACCAGTAACCCTAAACTAAGTCATAGGAACCCCAGGTGCCCTAAACCCTAAACCTTGGGTACTGCCCCCCCTCAGTAACAGTTGGATACTAATTCTAATATGGTTAGACAAATATAGCCCTTAATAGGACCCCTAATATAGACTGTTACTGGGTGGGGG
>CAJNIZ010007183.1:5643-16516 GCA_905231905.1 Symbiodinium pilosum
CAAAAACCGTCCAAAATTGGCACCCTCCCCCCCCAAACCCTCCCCCATAATCCCAGGCTCACTTCGTGAGGTACTAAACGAAGCTCCCACACGGGGAGCTTTCGTGATAAACTCTAAATCCAAATTCTAAATCCTAAACCCTAAATCCAACATTCTAAACCCAAAATTCTAAACCCTAAAACCTAAACCCTAAACCCTGAAACCTAAGCCCTAAACCATAAAGTCTAAATCCAAAATTCTAAACCCTAACCCAACATTCTAAACCCTAAAACCTAAACCCTAAAACATAGACTCTAAATCCAAGATTCTAAACCCTGAACCCTAAATCCTGGAAGCGTCGACCCGCCTGCAGCCTCCCGGCCGACGTGGCCCTCTCGGTGCGAAGTGCATCCTCCAGGTTTTGCAGGCCTGAGTTTCAATTTAGGGCTTAGGACTTAGGATTTAGGGTCTAGAGTGTTTAGGGTTTAAGGTTCAGGGTTTAGGGCTGTAAGGTTCAGGATTTAGGGGGTTGGGGTTTGGGATTGAAGGGGTTGAGGGTTTAGAGTTTAAGGTTTTAAGGTTTGGGGCTTTGATACGGGGAGTATATAAGATCTATTTCAAATGAGGGTCTAGGGGTTGCATAGGGACATGTTAGAAATTAGGCATTTAGGCTTCTGAATAAAAACGCTCAATGCCCATTACTCCGTCTCAGTGCCCCACGTCCCCCAGCGTTACATAAATCACTTCCTCCTGATATTAAACACCCCCCACACTAATCCACAATACAGAAAACTCGCTGTAGGAGCCCCCGGCCCTAAACCCTAAATCCTAACATCTAATCCCCCGAATCAGATTGCAGTTACCATTTTCTTTTCCTGCCTGGCAAGCAGAAGTAGAAAAATTGTGGAAGGACAATCTGACATTGTCCAAAAATGGGGGGCCCAATACAAACCACCAAGCAATTATTGCACGGTTGCAGAAGCCCCGCCTCCTCATGGGCCCCTTGTTTGCGGAAACCCTAATCTTTACCAGACCACTACTTAATACACGTGTCCAGCGGTTTTAAAATTTCTGCTCCATTTGATTCTCCATTACTGATGTAATCCTATTAATGGTATAGCCCCCCAAAAGGAGCCTCTAGTTTCTGAAAATCCTACTTGTAGAGTCAGGGGGACTTAGTAACTAGGTTAATTGTGGGGATAAGTGGGGTTACAATATGGGTTATACGGATTATTAACCTACTGGCTAAGTCCCCCTGATCCTCCAAGTAAGCCCTAAATAGCCTTATATGTTTCTGTTTCTGTATATAACGCCTTGACCCTTAAACCTTGTCCTTATTCCATGTCAGCCCTGCAAAAGGGACCCCCATTGCAACAACAAAATCATCTGAGCTACTGTCTAAACTCCTAGTATCCCCCTTACTAACCCCTATAGCAGTCCCCTATATAATTCCCCTATATAACCCCCTTTAAGGAGTTTAGACTCTAGCTCATCTAGGTGCCAGAACGCGCATGGAATTCGGCTCCCGAGTCCTGGCAGCAGATCCCATCTGTTGGAGTTTCAGGGTTTAGGGGTCAGGAATGAATATGGTAGTTTCCCATAATAAGGGGACCCCAATAGAGACCCCAAAATACTGTAATCCTTATTATGGGGACCCCAAAAAGGTAGCCCTAATTTTGGGAATCTCCCATATAAGGTGCCGGGATTTCAGGCCCAGGGCTCAGACCCGTTGAAAGATTTAGGGCTTAGATTTGCAGGTTTAAAGTTCCGGGTTCAAAGGGGAATCATGGAAAAGCTACCTACCTGAACAACGAGGTTCAGGGAAGCTTCAAGACGAGGACGGTATCCAAGGGGGCATGCTGGTTGCCTCACCGACCCCAAGCAAGGACTCCACGATCATACCATGCTTCTTCTAGGGCCCTTACTCTCGGGGGGTTGGGGTTACCAAGATTTCTCTATCCTGTATCTCCCACAAAAAGCAACCCTTACTGTAAGGGCCGCCCAAAAACCGCAACTAGTTGTTGGAAAGCCCAGATTCTAGAGGAAGCCTAGTCGCTGAACATTCAGGTCTACGATCCTCAGGGCATCCTACACTTGTTGGATTTTCCCCTACAACCTAAACCTTCAATCCTAAACCTTCAACCCTAAAGCCCCGAAGCCATGGGAAGTTTGGACTGGGTGCTACCGGCCTTCGGAGTTGCAGATTGGTACAATGATACATGTGCTATAGTCTAAACTCCTTAAAAGGGGCTTATATGGGTGGTTCTCAAAATTATGGTCCCCTTTTGGGTATCCTGAATATTAGGTGCCGTATTATGAAAGGGACCCAAAAAGGGACCATAGTTTTGACAACCGCCCATATAGGGTTTAGGGTTTAAACTCCTTAAGGGAGGGTTATATAGAGGATTATATATATATAGAGAGAGAGAGAGAGAGTTTAGGGTTTAGGGTCTAAACTCCTTGAAGGGGGGTTATACAGGGGAATATGTAGGGGACTATTACAGGGGTTACAAGGGGGGTACTAGAAGTTTAGACTATAGCTCCCATAGCCATAAACAATTTCCAAGATGATGGTCCTAGTTTCCTGGTTTAAGTGGTAGTCTCCCCAATCAGGGGACCAGCATGTCCCCCAGATACTATAACCATTATGGTGGGGACCCCCGAAATGGTACCCTAAACCCTAAACCCTAAACCCCTAACCCCAAGTAGAGTTTAGGGTTTTTTTTTTAGGTGAACAGACCTGATGCTTGCTTGCTAACCCTCGAGTTGCTCCGTGCATGTCGCAGCGGATTTGGGGGGCGCTGCGTACCAGCTAAGGGTTTAGGGTTTTAGGGTTTGGGGTTTAGGGGTTTAGGAATTGGGGTTTAGGGTTTAGAGCGAAGCTTCATTCCAACTGCATGCGCGCTGGCAACACTGCAGGGGTTTTTTCGAATAAGGGACTCTAGTTACCCCAAGCCCTAAAAGTACCCTATGAAGTCATGTGATACGTACAGTCCTTGCTATGGGCGCCAAGGTAAAAACAATTCCTTATTGTTCTCATCTCAGGGAAACTTGGGCTCCAAATAGTAGCTTCCACAAATAGGGGACCCCAATATTGACCCCGAAATATTTAAAGCATCGTATGATAGCTACCCCAAAAAAGGTACCCTTAAGTTCGGGAAACCTCCAAATCCTTATAAACCCCTATGGACCCCTATGTGTCCCCAGGTAACCCCCTATAAACCCCTTTGAAAAAACCTCAAACCCTCAACCCTAAACCCGATTTTGCCTAAACTCAAAACCCTAAACCGCGCTTCTCAAAAAGGGCTCCCAGTAGCCTCAATGCCAAACGCTGACAAACTGGAATATCCTCTCCCCGGAATCCCCCTTTAGGGTTTAGGGTGTAGGGTTGGGCTGATCTATGATACCACACTATGGAATACAGTCAAGAATGGTTCCATCTCGTAGTTCTTTTTCTGAAATCCTGAACGGCTAGCCAGCAGAATACCATTCAGGTTTGTACATTACAGACATGCATCCCCAAAGCCTGGCAAAGCCAAAATCCATACACGCTTACATCCCCGTCGGAGATAATGTCACCCCATGACTCAAAACCTCACGTTGTCATCTACTGCTTCCTGTCAGCAACCTGAAACCCCAACAATTCCTAAACCCTAAACCAAAAACTAATCCAATCCCCCAATCCGTGTGGGACCAGGAGCAGCACTATGAGCTTGCCCTTCCCGAGCAGGAACTGGTGAAAGGTTTCAGGATTTGAGCGTTAGGGTTTAGGGATTGGATAGGAGGCGGTATATAGCTTCTATGAGGAAGCTACCTGGAGGTTTCCGCAAAAAGGGCACAGTAGAAGCCGGACTAGACCAGAGAGATTACCAACAGCAACCCTCTAATCTAGGTACCCCAGTAGTACCCTCCTTATTAAAGCGCAACAGTAGGAAAAAGGGTACCCTTATTGTTAAAGGGGTTACTGGGGAACCTAATAATGCATGGAAGCTCAGGGGCCTTTGGGAAGCTGCCATCTAGCCTTGGATATGTAGAACTGTAGACATGCATTTTTGGATGTCTATGTGAGCTATGGACCAAAGTTGGATTACGAGGGATTTATAAGGGGATGTCTGAGCGGTTTAGGGCCGACCTTCAAGGAACTTGGAGCCCGGCGGCAAGTGCCGGCCGGGCCGCTCCCCCGCCCCCCTCCGCCCCCCACAGCATCATGTGAAACTCCTGCTGGTCCTGATCCGATGAAGTGTATGAAGCTTGGGATGGTTGTAGGGTTGGAAGGTCTTGTTCTCTCTGAAATGGGGTCCCAATTGTGCTGATGATGACATACGGGGCACACGCGCACGCGTGTCCCGTATGTGAGCATCATCAGCACAAATTGGGTCCAATTCAGACTTCATTGGGACCGGGAGGGTTAAAAAACAAAGAAAAAGCATGGAACGGAGCCTTGAACACCGTCCTCTGCGCAGGCCGACCGTGTTCTGGCGGCCCACATGTATTTTTTTGCCATTCAGAAGCAGCAGTTAACTTAACGTGCTTGAGACGTTAAATGGATGGGCAATCGTAACACGGGAGATCCACAAGTGCTTGAACTGTGCGCAAAACACCGCAAAAAATTATGCAAAGTGCCAGCGAGGCCTTTCGCATGGTGGTTATGCAGTGCAGGTGCTACCAACACTGGTACTTGCAGCCACAAACGCTGCCCACAGCGCGTAGGTCAAGCATTTTGTTGGATTTTAAGGTCCCAGCAGTCCCACAAGTGCCAGCATCATGCGCATCATAGGGCCTGCTTGGGCTCCCAAATTCCTTTTTGACACCATACATATGAGGTTCCAACACCCCTCCAAACCCTAGGTATGCTGAGGTGTCCAGAAGTGAGAAACGAGCGCCCAGTTGTGCTGATGATGCTGGTCGGACAAAAATTGCCCAAACCCTCCGTGGCGTCGGGGAAGCTTAAAAACGCGTCCAAAAAATGCCTTGAGTTTTGACCCCCAAACCAGTTTCCTAAGAGGGGTCGGCGGCCTGTGCCGCACCGCATATCCGGCCTGGCAGTCGTGGTCCAGTGCGGATGCACGCCTAGCTAAGCTATCCTTATCATTAGGGGGTGCGGCACAAACAGCCGACCCCCTCGCTTGGAAGCCCTGGAGGCGTGTTTTTGGGGGTTGGAAATTCGAGTGATTTTTGGATGCGTTTTTGGCTTCCCCCCACGCTACGAAAGGTTTCGGGCATCAGCACAATTGAGCCTTCGTTTCTCACCTTTGGACACCTCAAGATACCTACGGTTTTGGAGGGGTATTGGAACCAATATGTATGTTGTCAAGAAGGAATTTGGGCCCAAACAGGCCTCATGATGCTCATGATGCTGGCTCTTGGGCGGCTGCTGGGCACTTGAACCCCAACAAAACGCTGGAAATACAAGCTGTGGGCAGTGTTTGTGGTTGTAAATACCAGTGTTGGTGTCACCTGCACTGTATGACACGGTTTGGCGCGAATTGCCCAGGCCAAGCCCTATAACCTGTGCGTGTTGCATGGTCTATCACAATCCTATATACCCCTCTATAACCCTTGTTTAACCTTTTTTCATAACTTTATATTTCCCTACATAACCCTAAAATCACCTTAGATAACACAAACACTGCTATATACCCCCACATAATCCCTACATCACCCCCTAAACCCCAAACCCTTACCCTATATCACTCTATATACCCCCCATATAAACGCCTATAGATACCCTCTAAACCCTAAACCCTTAACCCTAAACCCTTAACCCTAAACCCTTAACCCTAAAGCCTAAACCCTAAACCCTTAACCTTTAACCCTACATAGCCCTGCCATAAACCCAAGTCAGCCTCGGCTTGCTCGGCAGGAAAAGGAGAAGCTGCGAGTCACCCTCGCGCACTCCAACCGGAAGGCCTTGGTTACGGGCTTAGGGGTTTTAGGGGTTTTAGGGGTTTAGGGTTTTAGGGTCTAGGGTTTTAGGGGTTTAGGGGTTTAGGGTTTAGGGTTTATATTGGGATCATATGAGGGTTATATTGGGGTTATAATTATAGGGGATAATGGAAAAGAAAATGGAAACTACTATAATGGGTTATAGTTACGGGCTTAGGGTTTTAGGGGTTTTAGTTTAGGGTTGAGGTTAGGCTTTATATTGGGGTTATATGGCGATAATGGAAAAGAAAATGGAAACTACTATAATGGGTTATAGAGGGTTTAGGGCTTAGGGTTTTAGGGGTGTTGGTTCAGGGTTTAGGATTTACCTTGTTTGTGGCTTAGGGGTTTGGGCTTTTTGGTTTAGGGTGAGGTTAGGGTTTAGGATTTGGGGCTCAGGGTTTAGGGTTTAGGGCTTACCGCAGAGATGCCCCCTTTTTGGGGGGGAATGCCGAATTGGAAGGTTTCGGTTATCAAAAACTTGCCTTTGAGAGATGCAGGCATGACAAGCGGTGAAAGGCACCCTATACTCCCGATAAACCCCCCTTGTAGAGGAAAGCTATAATACCTCTTACCACCCGTTCTGGGGCCCCAAAACCCTAAACCCTCAACCCTAAAAAGCTATAATACCTCTTACCGCCCGTTTTGGGGCCCTAAACCCCCTCAATCAAGATCAAACATGCCAGATGCGTATTTATCAACATGACCCTTATATAATTCCTCACAGGGACCCAGGATCCCTAGGGTTTAGGGTTTGGGGTTTCGTGTTTAGGGTTTAGGGTTTAGGGTTTGGGTTTAGCACAGAGACCCTTCCGAACAAGATGAAACCATGAGCGCAGGTAATTCTGCTTCTGTGGGCTGTGGGCGCCAACCTTGCATTTTGCCAGCAATTTAGGGTTAATCGCACCACCAAACTCTAGACTCTAGACCCCCCTCCATCCCGCCCCTAGATTGATTTGAGAAGTTCGTTCATTCTACGTTGTGATTTTTTTCAAATTTTGTGGCCAGGCGTTCTTGTATTCGCAGGCTTTTAACAGGCTGCGTGGTGTTAGATGAAAATGGTCTCGCTCGCACAAATGATTAGAACAGGAATTTACTCAACATTTTTGTTTTTCAAGATCTTATTTGTGATTAGATGCTGGTGGGCTCAATCATGTTTTCTTGGGTCAATCTGGGGTAGGGAACAGTTTATGCAGTCTCTACAAACCGCCACGAGCTAGAATTCACTGCTGATCCTGGTAAGGGTTTTGGGTTTGCGGGAAACTTGACACATTACCCCCTCAATACGGTTGATGTGAGGTACGCTACTCTAACCCTAAGCCCGGCAGCCTTTAAACACGAAAACACCTAGACTGCCTGGCAACGCAGGGACCCCAACGTAGACCCTAAAATGCAATGATCCTTGTTGTAGGTACTCACAAAACGGGCCCCCTCATTTGTTCGGAGCTCCCATGTGAGACGTGCAAGCCAACTCGAGACAGTTTACGTTGTTGCTGTTTCTGGGCAAGTTATGAAAACCTCACCTGACCTCACCTTAAAGGGTGGCTGGTATAGAAGATTGTCCAGAATTTGTTTCATTTCAAATTCTGAAATCATTCATGTAGAGTCGCCAAGTTTAGGGCTTAGGTTTCGGAGGCTAGGGTTACTGCATCCGATTATGTTTCAGGATGGTTCAGGGGTTATCCCTAAACCCTAACAGTTCGATCGAACGCGAGACCGCTCACCGCCTGCGCAATTTGGGTCTTGGACGCGAAGTCCTGGCGAACATCCCCTAAACCCGAAGCCCTGAACCCCAAACCCTAACCCAAACCCGAGACCCTAAACCTTGAACCCTAAACTCAAGGCTTAGGCCGCCCACCTACGATAGTGGGCGGCGCCTATGCCCCTTGAATCCCTTTGGCAGACCGACCTAGCTGGCCCTGCCTCAGCACAGCCACGAGGTCGGTAGCACCCACGGTCGGCCCAGTACGGGAACCTGTTCTCCTTGCAACCAGTACTGGTTGCCTATGTAATTACCCTAAACCCCAAGCTTTTACTCCAAGCCTCGCCTGCCAGAGGCCTGTTAGGGGCCTTGCATTGCGGTTCCCGTTCTTTTTAGGGGCCTTTGAGCCTTTCGAGCCCTCATAGGGCCTGGCAAAAGGAGTCAGGTCTGATTTCAGGAAATCTCCCCAAGTCTTTTCCTCAAGCCTTTCGGTAAACAGACGCTGGCTACAAAAATGTATGGTGTTGTTGACCAAGATGGACCTAACTGAGTTAAGGTCCTAAACCCTAATAGGAATAGTTTGGGTGGTTTGGCCGCCTGGGACGGCATGGGGTGGGTGAATTTGGTAGATGGCCTTCCACAGTCAGGCCGAAGCAGCATGTCCCATGGCACGACACGCTCAAGGCGACTCTGTGGCATGACTATCTTTGCCTCAGCGCCATATCACGGCGAACCTTAAACCCTAAACCCCAAACCCTCGACCCTAAACCCAAAGGCAGAGAAAAACCCGAGCAGCAGATTTATCTGGCCCGAGCCGCCTGTGGTTAGGGCCAGGACTGACATAATTTCTAGGTACCCGAGTAGTACCCTTTTCCCCTGTTTGTTCAGTATATCGGGGTAATATTGGGATAGTGGAAAAGAAAATGGAAACTACATGGCCATATATAACTCCTACATAATCTTTCGAAAAGAATTCTAAAAGGTGATCATAGATCCCTGTGTAACCCCATATATCCTCCATAAAACCCTATGTAAACCTTACATATCCTTTACTCACAGGGGCAGGGACCTTGTTTTCCTTTGGCCCAGGCCAGCGTGGCGGTGACCGCTACGAGACCCGACTTCATCTGGGGTTCAGGCTTATATTCCAAAATGTGGTTAGGGTGACGGGATTAGGGTTTAGGGTTAAAGTGCTCAGGGTTTAGGACCTAGGTTTTTCAAAAAGCGGAACTACATAAGAACTCTCTAAGGAAACTCCCTTATTGGGGATTGCCGAGCATGGGGTATACAGCGATTCAGCCTTCCCTCGGAATCTAGTGTTTAAGGTTTTGTGGGGTCTAGGTATGGGAGCACTTCCGACTGAATATGACGGGGTTTCAATGGGGCTCGAGGGGTTGGGAGTGGGACTTTGTGCATAATTTTGGTGTGGATGTGAGGAACGGGATCTACGTTTGTTGTTCATATCATACGCGTTTTCGGCTTACCAGCGTGAGGAACACTCCGAAGTAGAGCCTGTATGTGCCGTGAGGCCTCTTCTCCAAACCCTGAAACCTACGTATATGATCCTGGTATACGCTTCCTTTTTTAGGTGTGCAGTACCCTGGATGGTAAGTTCGCAAAATAGGGGGAGCCCGGTATTTAGTTCCAAAAAGACTTGCAACCTTATTATGGGGACACCCAAAAAGCTACCCCTACTGTTGGGAAACCCTAAACCCTATATATCCCTGCATACCACTATGTAACCCTCCCTCAGTGTTTCCAGGGATCCGCCGTTCTCCGAGGACCGCGCAGTTTATCATGCCGCAGCTCGTCATGCAGCCTGCGCAGATCGTGCAGACGCTTTTCTTTTCAGTTTGTTATTTTGGGGGCATCGGGATAATGGAAAATACAGAAACTATTCTATCCCTGGCGCTCTCACTATACACATAATACCTACATTGGGCCCTAAACCCCATAAATAGTACCTACATGGAGCCTTGGGGTATAGGGGATTATAGAGGGTTTAGGGTGTAGAGTTCAGGGTTTAGGGTACCCTCACTTGTAGGGTGGAGGTAGGGTTGAAGACTTCGGAATAGAAACCTGAATAGGGAACCCTACGGATATGTGAGGTTCAGGGTTATAGTCCCCCTTAAGTAGATAGAATATGGCTTTGGGTATATTATAATAAGAGCCCCATATACCCTATATTCTATCTACTTAATGGGGACTATAAGCGTACGGGGTTCCCCGAGCCCTAAGCCCTAAGTTCCGTATAGGGCTGCAAGAAGAACTGTTTTTCTTCATAGAGCAGCAGGGACTCGGCAATTGCATTGCGAACAGGAGCTTGTATAAAGGGACTATACTGGGAATATTCCATTATATTCCTGCTATATTCTTGGGGTTCCCTATTTGGGGTTCCCAGTAGAGTCCCTTTATTGTAGGGGGGTATTCCAAGAGGAGGCCTAGCAAGAAAAACTCGAAACCCATAACAGTAAACCTATAGTCCCCCTTAAGTAGATAGAATATGGGGTATATGGGGATCCCATTATAATATACCCCTAAGCCATATTCTATCTACTTAAGGGGGACTATAAAGCCCAAAGCCCTTAACACTAAACTCTAAAACCTTAACCTTCTGCCTACAACTCACAGTCCGTCAGGTGCAGCATAGACTGGCTGAGGATCCATCACGGCCTTACGGGAGCGTCCAGCGCTTTGGGCTTACAATTGAGCATCATTACGTGGGGGACGGGGCGACTTCCCAAGTACATTCATATAGTCCCCCCTTAAGTAGATAGAGTATGGCTCTGGGTATATTATAATAGGATCCCCATATAACCCATATTCTATCTCCTTAAGGGGGACAATACTCACTCCAAGCCCTATGAAGACCCTGGTAAAGCCAATTCTTAACATATTTACAAACTCCCCCTGGGCCAGGATTTTGGGTTTCAAGGATTAGGGTTATGGGTTTTAAAAATGTGGTGGGTTCCATGAATCGAGGGCCTATGATAGACCGCAAAACAGGAAATATGGGGATCGACAGGGTATGTGGTTTAGGGCCTAAGGATTAGGGTTCAAGGTCTCTCAACAAAGGCGCGCCGGCAAGGTTCTTACGGAACTGTGATGAACACGTGGTTTCTAAGCCGCTGTGGTAAACAATTTCGTGTGTAAGAAATCTGCAAGTGATCTTTCTTGCTCTGAGCGGTCTCGGAAGCCCTCAAAACCAAAGACAACTCTAAAGTCAACCCATCACTCTCGATGAAGGTTTAGGGTGTAGGGTTTTAG
>CAJNIZ010007184.1:0-16513 GCA_905231905.1 Symbiodinium pilosum
ATAACCATAAATAGCTAAATATGAGATAAATGTCCTATGTCAAAAACGCAGGCCCCACAGCCACCTCTTCTGTACCATTAAGTGTGGTGGGAGAGACCAGCTTTTCAACCCTAATGCCATACTGTTGCCATAGTCCCTGATGTGATTTCTTCAAGTGGCTTTTGAAGTCCGCGGGACGCACAAGCCATTGCCTGCATACAGAACAGTGATGCCTTGCCTCTTCCCACTGCTCGATGTTGCGCAACAGGAATTGTCGCCCTGATCTGCGAAAACTAGCAAGAAATTCCTGCTTCTGAACCAGCGGCTGGGGTTCCGGCAAGGGTTCGGAGGCTGCCTCTCCTTCTGCGGGCATTTTTTCGCAACGATTGAGCGAAATATGGCGGTTCAAACCAGCCCACCGTTGAAATTCTGCTCCACAATAACGACACTTTGGCATGCCCCCTGTGCCATGTTGCCTACCATCAGCATCTGGATCTTGCAGTCTAATAGAGCGGTCCTTCTTTTTGCCGGTGTGTGCTTTGCTCTGATGCAATCTGAGGGTTGCTTGTGCGCCAAATGTTTTGCCACATACCTCGCAGCTATACGCTTGCTCCGGCTCAGCAGGAATCAGTCCAACACCTGAGCTAGAAACGTACCGATATCGGTGGGCCAGAAGGTCTTCACTTATGCCGCTGAGCTGAGACCACAGCTCATCATTGTGCATCATAGGGTCAAAGGCCTGCGACCATCTCGAAGCTATGCCCTCCTTTCTGGAATTGGCTTGTTGTAGTAGCTGGTCTACAGGCATAGAGAATCCAAGAGACTGTAACAGATCTGCGTTGCTTATTTTGGTTACATGTAGAGGCCTGTTGGTGATGGATCTGATGTGTCGCATAATGATGCCGTGGTACTTTTCAAGGCTCAACTTGTTGACACCGACCGCCAAGATACCGTAATTTAAAGACGGCAGAACTGTGGCCTGCCAGAGCTGCAATCGTTGATGAAAAATGAGCACCCTGCGACTGTGAAGAATCTTCCGAAGTCTGTCAAAGTTGCCTTGCGCTACTCCAATTCGCCTGGCCATTGTAGCTTCCTCAATGCGTGTGTAATTTAAGGTGATGCCCAGGTACTCCAGCTGTTTGACTAGCACAACATGATCTGAGGAGGGAGCGCCCGGTAGACGAAGCTTGGTCACGAGCTTGCCATTGACTTTGACTTGATACGTCCATCGTTTGATCATCAGCACCGCCTGGCTTTTGGAGGGATTCACCTGAAGTCCAAATTTGCGCAAAAATGAGATGAACTTCCACAGTTGACTCAAGGCATTGGGCAGTTCGCTCGGGGAGCTCAGAATCCAACTCAAATGGTGATCATCAGCAAACATTGTGGCTTCTGGCGCGAAAGGATCTGCTCGGTTTTCATGGTAATATTCTTTGTACACCAGCCCCGTAAACAAGGACCATAGTAAGGGGGATAGAGAGCATCCTTGTTTGACTCCACGCTCCGCCTCGACTGTGATTCGTAGATCGAAATTCAATCAAATACTTGGCGGAAGTAACCCACTGCATGATGGCCTCGCGCAAACAGCTGGGTACTGCCGCTCTGACGAGTGCTGCCTCAATGAGTTGCCAAGGAGCTGTGTCAAAGGCTTGGCTCAGGTCTAACGAAGCCTGGAGGCCGATGGTGAACTCCTGACGTTTTTGCTCACGCTTGCGACTCCAAATGTTATATGAGCCTGCTTTTGTACGTCTTCTGACCCCCTTGCAGCGTCGAACTGCCCGTTCAAGGGAACCAAGAATGTCTCTTCCTGCAACATAGGCGAATTGAGGCACGTCCCTCAGGTATTCGAGGGCGAATGGAGTGAGCTTCTTTGCAAGCAGCATGGCGTACGCCTTGGCCAGCGGATCTTGCAAGCCAATAGGTCTCATCGACGGTGGAACACCTGGAGGTTTATTAGGCTTCTGCAGCAAGATGATATGAGTGTCACGCCAGCTGGGCGGGAACAATTGACCTCCATCCTGCCAGAAGTCTCTGGTGATCCTGTGAGTCGCCGATCCAATCACTGAACTATGTTTCTTCCAAATTGCTGACGGAGGAAATGTATGGGGAACTGCTTTATGGGCACGCATGGTCTCGACTGCATGAGTGATTTCCGTCTCATCAGGGGGGTAGAAGACATTAGAGGATGTTGTCTGTGGACTGGTGGCAAGTGTTGGTGACTTCCAATCCTCAGGCGACCTCCAAACTTTTTCAAAATGTGCTTTGAGGATCTCCAGTTCCTTGGTCTTAGAGACTATTTCGCCATTCTTGCCAAATATTTGTAATGGCGGTTTTCTCTGCTTCGGAGCTATCGATCTGACCACCCGAAATAGCCCGTGCTGATTGTGATTGATGATCGCTGATCTAGCCTCCTCAAGTAGGTCAAGCATCCGCTGTTTTTTGAGGTCTCGACCGTGTTTCCTGGTGGCGAGTTGTGCCTTGGAAAACTTGCTTCTGTGGTGCCATCTGTGGAATATCTTCCGAAGCAATCCAATGTTGAACAGTTGTTGCAGGCTTGTGGAGACTGGGTGTGTTGGAGCGATTACATGACCCTTGGAAAGCCGGTACGATCTCCACATTGCGCCAACGCGACTGCGCATGCCTTCATCACACCAGCGGGGTTGTTTTGGCGCACGTTCTTGTTGAAAATAGGCGCCGCATATTTGTCGAAGTGTTGATGGTAGCTGACCATACGTGGTGAGACTCAATGAATCACTGACCGCCTTGATCATGCTCGTCTGCTGCTCGAATGCGGCTTGATTAGTGTTCTGTAGTAGGATTTTCTGGATGTCATACTTGTGGTGTCGTTGGTTGGGCGCTTGCTGTCTGGATCTGCAGTTGTACGAGAATTGGGCGAAGACCGGAAACTTTCTCTCCATCCTGTAAGGGTATCGTCATGAACTGGCTTGGATTGCTTGGCCCTGCCCGAGGCTTGTGACCTTCGGGTGATGATGTAGTCGATCATGGTGTAATGGGAGCTATGAACGTAGGTATGTGGTCTGCGGCATGCCCAGGAATTGAGGACTGTCAGGTCGAACCTCATGAGGATATCAAGCATGTCCCTATGATCCCGGGATATCTGCTCATCCCCATCTCTGTGACAGGCGCACGGTCCTACCCAAGGACGGGACGAAGCCAGCTGCGTGTTGAAGTCACCCTGAATGGAGAGCAAATTTCTAGAGGGCAGGCCTGACAGAACAAGAGACATCGATTTCTAGAGCGATGTCCGCTTTGCATATGCATCATCGGATTGGCTGAATGAGACTGCTTTCTGATAAACATTGAGGATGTCCAAGTTGGCGCCCCTCAGCTCTACGCGAATGTGATCTAGCCGTCCTTGAAGTACCCGTATGATGCGAATGTGTTGTAGCTGTACCCCTGGGATTCGAATCATGGTTAGGAGCCCTGCCGATCGATCTTTCTCAGCGGCACCCGAGGATATGCAAAACCATCCATTGCTTGACCACTCTGCATTATGCTTCCAGTGGGTTTCCTGGATGGTAATGATGTGAGGCTGGTTCTGTGCTGGGATTTGTGATAACCATATCATGAACTCCTCCCATACTCCTCCTTCCAACCCATCGGCATTCCAGGTGACCGTATTGAAGCTGATAACCCCGACTGCTATGTTGCGCATGCTTCTGATCTGCCGGTGTTGACGAGTGGCTCTGCGGAGCTGTTGTTGGCGGGGGCGACTGCACTGAAGGTCATCGGCGGTGTGGATGCTGCCTCTGTATTCGGTCTGGCCTGATGCGGAGTTGTGAGCGCGTCGGATTGCTTTGCCCAGGGACCGTTTCTGGTAAGTGGGCCTGTTGTGTTTGGACTTGCTGTGTGGAATAGCGGGAGCTCCGGGTGGTGCATTCTGGAGAAAATCTGTTGATCGTGCATCAGTGTGATATGCATGCTGGAATGTCGCATGTGCATGATGTAGATGAGACCCCAGAATCAAACACACAGCACACCAAGTGTGAAGTACCTTGTCAATGATCTTAGCAACCACTTTTGTGAACTGGATGAGCGAAAGCACTGCTGGTCCGGCCTTGCCCCGCCTGTCCATAGATTTGTCTGCATGGGATTGCCGTATCCGATCTCCTGCGATGCTCTGGTGAGTGGGTGACAACTGTTGAAATGAAGCCGTCCTCTGCTCCGTCTGTGAAACCATGAAGCTGTAGGATAGAAGATCCAGGTCTCTGGCTGCTAGCGTACAGCCAAACCCTCACCTCTGCAGCGAACTTGTAAATGTCAACATTGTAGATCGCTGCATCCGGACTTGGGACCGGACAAGCCCTGATTGTACTGAGCGATGAATATTGCAAATAGAATGGTCTTGACCTGCCATGTTGCATCATTGTTGCACAGCTGTAGGAGTGGATGCCGTACGCACTGAGGCCGCTTCAGAACGGTTCCACACATCCAACCCTGAATGCTGACATGGGTGAGTGAACTTGTTGAGACCAGGGCCCAGAGTCGGCGCAGGCATTCTTGAAGAGAGTGCGGTAGATAGCATCCAAGCCTGAATGAAGCGCGGGCGCCAGCCAGGTTGTTGTCAGACTTGGGACATTGAGTCGACCACTGTCCCCAGCCGGTTACAGAGCACGAACAGAATGAGCATCCTGCATGGTTATGGAGAACATATACGTGTACCTGCTTGGTAGAAGTCATCCTGCTCGATGATGAATGTAACCATAGGCTTATCCCAAGATCCATATGAACCTGAACTTCCTGAATCGCTACCTGCGAGGTGTAGGAGCCAGCTGAGGACACGACATTGAGGATGATGTACGTTGTGCCGGGAATTCGAACTGTCCACTTCTGGCACCTGTCATAGTTCAAGCTAGGTTGGCTGCAAGTCAAAGCGGTCTGGGTTGTCCACGTGGCTCTCTCCAGCGGTGAAGTCAGACAACGCCCTGTCCCAGGACACATGCAAATCCCTGCCCATGTGGTGGAACAAGAATCATTGCATAAGGAACACCTCTCGTCCATGGTGGCACCCTGCCATGTGCCGTGCCCTGTTTGCTCGGAGTGTGCTGCAGAAAGCCATGAAAGAAATCTGCTGACCACGAGAAATCTGACTCCGCCATAATGCATCATGAAATAAGCATAAATCATGTTCCCAATGTCCATGCTTGATCCATGCAACCTGAACAGCATCCTTGAAAGTATGCCTGCATGTCTAGTCCTGCGGCTTCGCATCCTTCTTCGTTTGAAGGCAGCTGGAAGTCTGCGCACCCAAGGCTTGTGGTATGTCGCACTTTTTGACCAAAAAATCTTTGTCGGGACGTCTTCGAAGCTGTAGCATCGAATGTTTGAAAAATCCAAGCACCTCATGTCGTGATTTGCCGCTATGTGTGTCTGATTGACCTGGCAAAAGTTGAAGGCACAAAGATCTGACTTCAAGACATGATCACAGCTCGCCTCATGCCGATCATAGCCGTTCACCTGAGCGTGGTAAATGGCACACGCAGGCGACATCGCGAAAACGGCTTGGCCTGCGTAGCTCAGATGTTGACAACCTTCCTGTTGAAGCATCCACAGCCGGAGGCGTCTGATCCGATCGCCCGCTTGCAATGCACTCTGCCCTTGTCCGACTAAGTAGGCTAGAAGTGTGTCATGTAGTTCAGCTTGGGTATACTCCGGAGCCAAGGTTTCCGTACATGATAGAATCAAAGTTGCCACGCCTTCGCTTGGGGCCCATGCCTCCGTTGAAGGTAACCCTGCAACTGTGGATGCCAGCGTGCTAAGAGCAATGTTGAGTCTCATGCGATGATTTCTAGCTCCGTCCAAAGCTGAACCGTCTGTGCTTTGTGCTCCAGATTTAAGTCTCTTGGGAGTCGGCAGCTCTGTAGAATCCAGCGCGCCTCGAGATGCTGTGGAATCCCCAAGAGTCGCTCCAGCAGCAACAGACTCCCTGGGTGATCCAGTTAGGAAAGCTTGGCCACTTGTCATGGAGATCTGCTGCGGCACAATCACAGAGGCATCCGAAGAACTCGTAGGGATCCCAGAAAAGTTCAAGGCAGTGCGTCTTGGACACAAAGCCGCTGCAGCCACATCGGAGAATCCAGGAGTGCTTTGGAGCGGATTGGAGCTTGTCGCATTAGAATGCAATTGCATAGACGAGCCAAGCTGTGAACCACCGTTAAGCGAAGCCTCCTGGGATGTCAAAGTCGGACTGGCTGGGGCAGCTGTGTCGTTGCGCACAGGGTCATCATTTCGGATACTGTCGCTGTCACTGCTTGGATAGTGGTGGAAGTGCGCAGCATGCGCGCGTCTGCGCCGATGCGATTCATCTGAATCACTGTCAAAGGAAAGCAGAGTGCGCAAGCTCAGCAAGATTACGCATACCCGAAATGAAACCATGGCTCAGTTTTCGGATGTGACAGGTCAAAAGTTAAACAAGCAAAACTGTGCAAACTCGTGCAACCGAAGCATGGGAAAATAAGACTCCATGTGGTCATGTAAAGAAATGCAACATGAAATAATCAACGCTCAGAAACACAGTTTGGGCCAGAGGCTTGCGACTAAACGTCTTTTGACTTTGAAGGCGCTGCGTCGAGTTGAACACTTGCGCTGTACCTGAGCGGACTTTAAGCCCGGTGAAATAGCACTGCAATGCTAGACGTCATTGCACTCAGGAGGGTAAAACTTAAGCAGCGCCGACCCGCAGGTCCTGCACGCTGCCCACAGACAAAACTCCCCGGTCCTAAGACCCAGCAGGATGCAGAGGGAACAAGAAAACGAACCTGATGAAACAAATGATGCTGGGCCTCAAGGAGTTGCCAGGCAAAAACTGAAAATTGCTTCGACTCGCCTATATACAAGGACATCGACCAAGCTCTTAAGCATTTGGGTAGATAATCCCAGTAAAATAATAATTGAAAGGCCATCCCCAAACAAAAACATTAGAGAGGAACCAGCAGGTAGCTAGGTCTTGCCAGCAGGCCGAGCCCAACCATGCGTCCGAAATGAACGTGAGAATAGTCCAGCTCAGTGAATCCACAGCCACCTAAAGATAAAATGAAGGAGTAAGACCAAATACCCTTTGCTGTGATTCACCTGACAATGTGCATGCTGATCGAACCACTGGTTTGTGCATGAGCCTGGCGCAGGGGTCTGGGAAGTTTCATCGGGTAAACATAGGAACCAAACACGCTAAAAACCCAACTGCTAGAACCAGGAAGGAAAACAACTTCAGAGAACTATCCCAGGCCTTGTCGTACTTAGTCGCATCTTCGGCAGAATGACCCAGCCTATGGGCTCTTCACGGCTTCTCGAGCTCTTTTAGGGCTTTCGGAGTCTACTTGCAGCACAGTCCTGCACCTGTAAAATTGGCCCGCGGTTAACTGGTTTGAAAAATGTGCAAAAAGCCAACAAATGCAAAGCAACATGCCATGAAAATAGTAAACTGACTTGTGGCTTCAGATCAGCGGATGTATCGTGCAACAGCGCACGCAGTGCAAGGATTGGTATTTGCTGAGACTAATGGACGAATAGAAAACCAAACCCAAGCAGTGAAAACGCAAAAAACCATGCAACCAAAACTCATCCAATCCTCTTGCTGGGTGCTGAGTCAGCAGGCTTTGCCTGATGACATATCTCAAGCGAACTTCAGGCACGGCTTGATGGCGAGTCATATTGAACCAAGTCTAAATGAGAACAGGCCAAATGAGTGAACGGTTGTGAAACCCAGGTGAAGTAGAAAACTAGACATGTGCCACTCACCAAAGCAGCTAACTGCCGGCTTCAGAGTTCTGTCTGAGACAGAACAAAAGGTAAACGTTGGATCGAATCAGGTCCTCAAGTTGAGCAGTCATCGGAATCGGATTTTGGTTGTCATCTGTAACATAGCTATGGCAAACCCCATGCATGTCCAGGCGCTTGACAAAAGCACGGTAATGTCCAGAGGATGGAGTACCACCTAGGTGAAAAATCCCTCCCACAACACTGTAGCGGACGGATGAGTGCATGGCATTCTCGAAGGAAGGCAGGGTTATCGTCAACGGGATGTCCACTTGGAGGTAAGCTTGCGCACTCGTCCTGATACTACTTTGAAGCGTAGAAGCTGCAAAACGATCATGTCGGGAACGATGAGCAGAAAACGTCTGACTGTGCCATCATCGTGCCACTGATTAATCATCTGCTGCAGAGTTCTAGAACGATACAGTGCCAAGGGCAGTACTGTTTGTGCTAAGTCGAACTCATCCACACTGCGATCTATTTGAAATGCGCTCCACATCCCAGTCATGGCAGCAAGAGTACTTTGACCAAAGACATGCATACAAAATTCTGCCACATCATGCTGAGCACGCGGTTGTCCCCAATCACTGAGAATCTCACTCCACTCAGGTATCCTGCCAACTTCAGCCCTGGCTTGTCGGCAGATTTGGTCAAGCACTGCGTCCAAAGGTGCCGGCATGGAAACGTCATGGACAAGTTTGAGCCACAAAAATACCATGAGCAATGAGTTCTGGTAGCATGTATTGGCAGAATTCAATAGAGCCGTCTGCATGAAATATTGCAACCCCACACCTTGATCATCTCTGACAGCCGCACCGCCAGCGGTGATCGTTGAATGCGATCCTTCCTGAACCGAGCCCCCACCAGCTTCCATATCGAGCTGTTGGCTACGTCCCGTAGGTCCGCCAGCATTTGCAGGGCTTCGCGGCTGGACTGAGAAATCTCCAGGACCATGAGATACTGCTCTCCCTCCATCTCTTCCGAAAGTAGTCGAAGGCCGTGGAACCTCAAGATCATCTCGCCATGTGTTTGGTCTTGAATGGCCTTGAGCCGCCGGATCATTCTCTCGTGATCCATCGGATGGCTCTCCAGATCTGGCGTTTCCTTCTTCTCGTTGGGGTCGTAGGCCAAATAGATCCAGGAATGCTGCGCGCCGCCCTTCCCGTCCTCCGTTGGCTTGATCATTTGGGCTTCGATGGCTTTTTTGCGCGATTCCTCGTCGGACATGGTGGCTATTGCTCTGTCCTGTAGAGCCTGAAGGACCATGCTGAACAAAACCACCCTCAGGGGTGAGCGCCTGGCCTGGGGCTGTTGTGTGCGGTTCTCCTTCCACCTCTGGGACGTGAGGAACAGCTGGCGTGTGATTGTCTCCTCTGAGTCCGCTGTTCGCAAGAAAAGACGTTGAAGGCTCAGAGCATCTTCGTGGCGTATGGCCAGTCTGGCCAGCATCCCCACCAGTTGTTGCTGATTGTCCGCTGCCCTCTCCGACGGCTGTCCGCCCAGGCTTTTGCCCGGATATCCTTTGCCCTTCCTCCCCGTCTATTGGCTCTTGCCGCCCTGTGTTTTGAGAGATTTGTTGTCTTTGGCTGCCTCCGGTGATGGATCTCTCTTGCGAGCTGGTGGCCTCCATAGATTTTGATAAAGCTGGAGCTCGGTCGAGGTGGGTGGCTGAACTTGCATGTCCGCATCGACTTCCGTCATCGACCAAGGAGGCAAAATGCACCTGAAAGAGAACCGGGCATCGATGTTTGGTGTTGCCACTGGTGCTTTGGTGGCATATTTCGCACTTACCATTAAGTGTGGTGGGAGAGACCAGCTTTTCAACCCTAGTGCCATACTTTTGCCATAGTGCCTGATGTGATTTCTTCAAGTGGCTTTTGAAGTCCGCGGGACGCACAAGCCATTGCCTGCATACAGAACAGTGATGCCTTGCCTCTTCCCACTGCTCGATGTTGCGCAACAGGAATTGTCTCCCTGATCTGCAAAATCCAGCAAGAAAGTCTTGCTTCTGAACAAGCGGCTGGGGTTCAGGCAAAGGCTCGGAGGCTGCCTCCCCTTCTGTTGGCATTTGTTCGCAACGATTGAGCGAAATATGGCGGTTCAAGCTTGCCCATCTTTGAAATTCTGTTCCACAATAGCGGCACTTGGGCATGCCCCCTGTGCCATGTTGCCTACCATCAGCATCTGGATCTTGAATTCTAATAGAGCGGTCCTTCTTTTTGCCGGTGTGTGCTTTGCTCTGATGCAATCTGAGGGTTGCTTGTGCGCCAAATGTTTTGCCGCACACGTCACATCTGTACGCCTGTTCCGGCTCAGCAGGAATCAGTCCAACGCCTGAGCTGGAAATGTACCGGTATCGGTGGGCAAGAAGATCTTCACTTACGCCGCTGAGCTGAGACCACAACTCATCATTGTGCATCATAGGATCAAAGGCCTGCGACCATCTCGAAGCTATGCCCTCCTTTCTGGAATTGGCTTGTTGTAGTAACTGATCTACAGGCATAGAGAGGCTAAGAGACTGTAGCAGATCTGCGTTGCTTATTTTGGTTACATGTAGAGGCTGGTTGGTGATGGATCTGATGTGCCGCATAATGATGCCGTGGTACTTTTCAAGGCTCAACTTGCTGATGCCGACCGCCAAGATACCATGATTTAAAGATGGTAGAACTGTGGCTTGCCAGAGCTGCAATCGTTGATGGATGCTGAGTACTCTGCGATTGTGAAGAATCTTCCGGAGTCTGTCAAAGTTGCCTTGCGCTACTCCAATTCGCCTGGTCATCGTGGCTTCCTCAATGCGTGTGTAATTTAAGGCGATGCCCAGGTACTCCAGTTGTTTGACCAGCACAACATGATCTGAGGAGGGAGCGCCCGGTAGCCGAAGCTTGGTCACGAGCTTGCCATTGACTTTGGCTTGATACGTCCATCGTTTGAGCAAAGCTTCACTACCCTGCCCCTGGATCATCAACATCGCCTGGCTTTTGGAGGGATTCACCTGGAGTCCAAATTTGCGCAGAAAGGAGATGAACTTCAACAGTTGACTCAAAGCTTTGGGCAGTTCGCTCGGGGAGCTCAAAATCCAACTCAAATGGTGATCATCAGCAAACATTGTGGTTTCCGGCGTGAAAGGATCTGCTCGGTTTTCATGGTAATATTCTTTGTACACCAGCCCCGTGAACAAGGACCATAGTAGGGGGGATAGAGAGCATCCTTGTCTGACTCCACGCTCCGCCTCAACTGTGATAGTCGTAGATCGAAATTCTATCAAATACTTGGTGGAGGTAACCCACTGCATGATGGCCTCGCGCAAACAGCTGGGCACTGCCGCTCTGACAAGTGCTGCCTCAATGAGTGGCCAAGGAGCTGTGTCAAATGCTTGGCTAAGGTCTAACGAAGCCTGGAGGCCGATGGTGAACTCCTGACGTTTTTGCTGACGCTTACGACTCCAAATGTTGTATGAGCCGTCTTCTGACCTCCTTGCAGCGTCGAACTGCCCGTTCGAGGGAACCAAGAATGTCTCTTCCTGCAACATAGGCGAATTGAGGCACATCCCTCAGGTATTCGAGGGCGAATGGAGTAAGCTTCTTCGCAAGCAGCATGGCATACGCCTTGGCCAGCGGGTCCTGCAAGCCAATAGGTCTCATCGACGATGGAATACCTGGAGGTTTATTAGGCTTTTGCAGCAAGATGATATGAGTGTCATGCCAGCTAGGCGGGAACAATTGACCTCCATCTTGCCAGAAATCGCGGGTGATCCTGTGGGTCGCCGATCCAATCACTGAACTATGCTTCTTCCAAATTGCTGACGGAGGTAATGTATGGGGAATTGCTTTGCGGGCACGCATGGTCTCGATTGCATGAGTGATTTCCGTCTCATTAGGGGGGTAGAAGACACCGCACGGCGGGGCCCAGTGCACCCAACGAACGTCGGGATTCTGAAGGAGGCCCTTCAGCTGGTTTTGTGGACACGTCCACTTGCAGAACTTTAATGCCATTGGCTTTGCACACATGGTCAATGGCCATGGCTTTGAATCCCAGGTGCGGGCGGCTTTACTGAGCCGTGCGAGGCCGCAGAGGCCGCAGAAAACCTCCACGAACACAGAGGTCCCAGGCGCAGCCTCCATACTTTCATCACGCCTGCCGTGGTGGACTTACACTTATCTCGGCACTCGCGGGCTACCAGAGCCCAAAACTCGCGGTCCGTCTCGACGATGGCCCCTGTCGCAGCGCAGTCGTAACCGGGCGGCGCGCCACGCCTGCGAGGAAAAAGTGATTCCGCAAGACGCTCGCGCACCGAACGTGAGGATGCCAACTCAATACAGGGCGATGCCTTGGCGAGAAGGCCTGCTGCAGCTTGAACTCGCTTCCAAGATCTGCATTAAAAATGATTTCGCCGCAGATGTTCCTGCCAGATGTCATGTCTGCCGCAGATGGAGTTCCGTATTCTCCGTGCTTTGCGTGGAAAATCCAGACCGCGGCGGAAACCAAACTGCGCAAACGCCTTTTGTCGAACGTTGTAACTCGCAGCTCAGCTCAGCGATTACAGAATGTCCAGACTCAATGGTGAGACAAAACACCTCCCTCATTCTTTCAGTCTCCGAGAAAACCTTGAGCCAAAGTATTGGACATTCCAATGGGTAGGGCAGCATTTACGAATACACACGGGCCATGGCCTTACACTTCCCAAATGGCAAGAACGTACCCCTGGCCATCAATATGCTAGGCCCACTAGTTGTGAGAATAGATGGTCCTTCATATCCCACATCTAAGTTTGTATAACGCTCTTGTTAAAACGCTGCCTTGGTCACCGGGCCTTCAGCTCCACTTTAAGACTTCTTGCAGAAAGTCCGTTCTCCAATGAATTCCATCAATTGGACCAAGTGGCCTTGGAGCATCTCCAAGTAATCTACCCATCCAATTGCACTTGCTTCGTGCAGATAACACAAGGCAAGGGTGCTCGAGGCAACCTGCCGCCCCACCTGACTCGACCCTGCAGCAGGCTAACAGCAATTTCCAAGCCTGGGCTCTCGAACAGCAACCCAAAACTAGACGTGCTCAAAGCTTGGCTTTGTGCTCCGCTACCATGAAAATGTTTTGTCTATGAGCAACAGACCTTCACACGCACATGTTATGGACACGACCGCAAAAAAGATGCCTGGGGCTTCAACACAGTCCCACATGAAATTCCATGCAAAACGGTTTCGGAGCACATCCACCAAATGGACGCTTCAAAATACAGAACACAGCCTTGGATCGACCGCCGACCAGCAGTCGGACCGCAGACCAGCGAGGTCCAGCAGCTCGAGCGCGCCCCACTCCGGCCAGCTCGCAGCCCATCGTGACATGGGCCGCCCCGACCATTTCACCAGCTTCGGTGAAAAGAGGCACCAGACAGCCTTCATCCATCTCCTCCGACGTAGGGAGGCAGGTGCTCACGGGCCTCAAGCCAATTAGCAGCCCAGTCTAGGCGGAACACGACGCACGGCGCCAGCAAGCGCAAGAGCAGACGCCCTAGACCCCATGGCCGTCTTGCTCTTCTTGACTTCGCTTTCAATCCACACGGCGGTGCCACCCAGGTCCGGAAAATCAACGTAAAGGGACACGGCCCTGGCGGCATCGCTGGCACGCACTCGCGAACAACACAAAGAGCACGGCTCCAGCAATCACCACATCTTGGACATTTTCTCCCGCGGCTGCAACTGCTTCCAAGAAGAGAACTTCCTCAAATGTGAGGGGCGGGGCACGTTTGGGCGGAGGTGCATTCGACTCCATGCTACGCGTGGGCTTGACAGGAAATCATCATCAACCAGCAGGTCGAAGACGCCCCGGCGCCAGTTGATACGCGAGGGTTTAGACCACGCGATAGTGTGAAAAGCTACCGAGGCGACGCACCACAGTGGAAGTAGCCTTATGCATCACAGCGGACCGGAAGCTGAACGTCAGCCTTCAGCTCCTCATAATCTAGGCCATCACTGTGCTTACACATGGCAAGGCCAAAAGCGTCCGACCTCGCTTGTATCTGACACAGAGCTGCCGCATGCACGGCAGTCCCATCCTCGTGCCAGGCTTGGCTGAGACCTTGATGGCTACGGAGCCACGTCTCCGGCCGGGCCTTCTTGCGCGGCGGCTCCGGCGAAACCCCAGACGGGCACGGCCGTGGGCCGGCCGAAATCAAGCTGAAGTGGCAGAGACAGGAACGTCCCGTCCAAAAAAAATGTCGCAAGGCAACTGGACACTTTTCGGCGTCAAGGCCGCCCACGCTCTCAACTCTGTCGCATTACAAACGGCGGACAGAAGCTACTCAAGCGAGGCTCCAACAAAGCATGAAACGCACATGCAAGCAAACCGTGCACTCAGCAGCTTACTCAGCTTCGACTCCAACCCTAGGGAGGGAGAAAAGGGGCGCCTCACTCACCTCCATGGCGAGTGCGGACCCCCCTGCACGCAGGAAAGGACTTCAAGCTGGAAACGTTCCAGCACTTTGGCGGAAACGCGTCCACAACACTGCTGTCGAACACCCCGTCCACAATCACGCACGCGTCAGAGTCGCTGATGAAGCTCGTTTGCTGGATTGCTTCTTTTGGATAGGCGCAGGATGTCCGGAAGGGTGTCAGATTTGCACTCCTGCGCCATGGCGCAAGTTGAGTGGAACTTGTGGGTGAGGTCCGGAACTTCCATGGCCGACTGGTCCTGAGACACGAGGACATAGAGGCGGCCAACCAGGTTGATTCGGATTTCAGCTTTATTTGGACACCAGCGGCAAACTGGCAATGCTTCGGAGAATTTACGATCGCCATGGATTGGAAAAAAAACTGAAGCTCCAGACCCGATCAAGCAGTCGCTAAGAGTGACGCTCGTCCTTTGCCTTATGCTGGAGCTCAAGTCCAGGATGCAGAAGGTGCTGGAAGACTGTGAAGCCGGCGCTCCTGAAACGGATGGATCACCATAGCGGAGCCGCGTGCGTGGGGACATCTCAAGTGGGATCCGGAAAACAAGAAGACGGTGTTGGACCAACAACAGACCCCGCCGCCTCGGGGGCAAGCACAATTTAAGGGGGAGGTTCAAGGGATTGAAGGGCGAAGGGAGGGGGAAAGGGGGGAGCCGTGCTGAGCTTGAAGCCCTTGAACGGGGGCTTCAAAGGCTTTGAAGGGAGGCTTCAAGGGCTTGAAGGGCTTCAAGAGTTTCGAAGGCTAGGCTTAAGGGGGGCTTCAAGAGCTTGAAGGGGGAGTTCAAGGGCTTGAAGGGCTAAGGGCTTCAAGGGCTTGAAGAGGGACGAGGGGCGCAGCCGCTGCCCTGCAGGTGTCCAACCCCCCAATCTCTCCCGCGGGGAGACATAATCCACACTTTGATTCCAGCTTCTTCGGGCAGCGTTCTTCTAGATGCGTCAATGCTCGTTTCTTGAAGTCCAGCCGGATGCCAGGTTACCAATTATGAGACGCTTGGCATGCTTGGCCATTTTCGCAGCTTCTGGCGTGCCAAATGTAACTTAGAAGTGCTAGCATCGCAGATGGCTGCAACATTTAACGACGACGATACAGGTATCATGGTTGCATAGCAGGAACTGTAATTATCAATCAAGTGAATCCAGATGCATAGCGGCTTCGCACCTCTGTATCCTTCCCTGCAACAGATGGCGGTTGCTCATGCTTGTGCAATTGCCCACGTACAAGTTCTTTTTATAGAGCAGTGTAGCGTAATCCCGACCCCAGAAATCCGGCCTCAATGAGTGCAAGGAGGAGAACGCCAATACGCTAGATCGAAGTAGGTGGAGTCTTGGTTTTCTAGAAGGCTTTGGCTCGTATACAACCATGGTGCTCTCACCAGCAAGGGAGTCTTAGGCCGTTAGCGGCTTCAGAAGCGGACATTGCGACAATTCTTTTCATATAAATAGAGTGTATCATTTTGAAAAGGGTTCGCTTTAGAATGCCCGGCAATGTTCACCAGCAGAGAGCAGTTCTGTTGTGCTCGTTTACAAAGGCTAGTTAGTTTCCACCAGAACCAGTTGTTGGCAGTATCCGCGGGCAGTTCTTTCGTATATTTTGAAAAGGGGAAGCCTTTAGTTACAGACCGAGCAATGCACACCAGCAGAAACAGTTCTATTGCATTTGGTTACAATAGTCAGTCTGCCAAAACCTGTTATCGGCCGTCTTAACAGCTGTAAGGATGCTTTGCGGTTGGGCACTGCAGGGATACTCTGCGGTTCGGCACTGCAGGGGTACTTGGGTTGGGCACTGCAGGGATACTCTGCGGTTGGGCACTGCAAGGATATTTTTTGGTTGGGCCCTGCAGGGATATTTGGTGGTTGGTCACTAAAGTCAGCTTCCNNGCACTGCATGAATACTCCAGGCAACCGGATAAGAACAACATTAACCTTAAAATCACAACTCCACTATCAAGCATGGAAAAGTACCCATGAATGTGGAAGACCTGACCGCCAAGTATTCCTGCAGAGCCGAGCCACCAAGTATCCTTCCAGCACTGAACCGCAGAGCATTCTTGCGGTCCCAACCGCAGTGTCCCTGCAGTGTCCTACCACCACGTGTTCCTACAGTGCCCACGCCTTAGCACCAAGTATCATGTTTTTGAGCGCTCCATACTCCAGCGTAGCAGCTGCTGCGTCTCTTCAGCTGTGGAAAAAGAGCCGTGCTCTTAAATTCGAACGTGCTCATTCAGCAAATTCGTGTCGAGATTCTGGAAATGAATGATCGACATTTTTCAGGGCACAGCAATTTAAGCTTAAAGAGATCCAGGTGTTAACTCTTAA
>CAJNIZ010007185.1:265-16511 GCA_905231905.1 Symbiodinium pilosum
TCCTGGGCTTGTGCCCCCTGCAAATTATTGCTGATTTGATATAAAAAAACGAAAAAAAAAAAGTTCCCTTTGTAAACAGGGGTTTACACACACACACACGTGCAATCCTCCCTCGGGACTGAATGCTGTTGTTTTCAGTTTTCAAAACTTTCAAAAGCGATGGATATCAAGAGAATTTCGGTTTCGTCTCTTGCCATCTTCGTTTGATCTCAACTACTTGTTGAGATGTGTTGGTTTGAGCCTGTTCCTGCTGGGAGGGGCCCCAACAAGCACCTGCAAATCCTCTGAGACATGTCACATCTGCACGGCACTGTACATGAACATGTCTGTTGCGCTCATCAATGCCTGGAAATCCTGTTGTGGGAAAAGGAAACGCTCCAGACTTTCTGCACGTATGCTGGTTTGGTCAGACCCAGTATCCTGAGGACACCATTCAGAGCTCCATCGGGCAGAGCTTTATGGGCCTCCTCTGGCCCCCTGCAAACTTCAACACTGGTATGCATGCAATAGTTGAATGAACCTTGGCACGCAGTTGTCTCACACACCCACACACACACGTGCCAGGCAGCTCGGTCTTGCTGGATAGCGAGCCTACGTGATCGTCAATTCTGAACCCTCAAGAAAAACAGGTGAGAAGCACAAAAATGCCCCCTCTTGAATTCTTTCATTGGAGTGTGGGCTGTCTCTTGCCCGCCGTACAAAGGTGGTGCTGGCACACTACCAAGAAGATGCGGGCATCGTGTGGTAGGGGGATGTCATGCGGCCCTACACTTGAGTTCAGGCACATGTTAAATGCCATTGCCATGGGCAACTAATTACTTTACATCCTGAACCACGACGACAAAGGGCTAGTGAGGCTAGCGATCCTTTGCGCGTCAATCTTTTGTGCAAAGGAACTCGACTTCCGTCCAAACGCGCTCCTCCAAACCTTGGACCATGTCATGGTTGGCCCACTCTAGGTGGCACGTGCCTGGTTCTAGCTACCCGGGCTTCCGCAAGAAACATGCGTGAAAGGCAAAAGGATCAAAACACAAACTGCTGCCAGCGTGTGTGTACGGGTGGAGACTGGAGTCATTTGCGTATCAGGCTTCACGGTGGAATTCGTCCTGCTCCCATGCGAGCTGCTGTCCAAGAGTCTGAAGCAATAAACGAAAGAGCCCGTGATGTCACCAGGGAAGTGCTGCAGGCCACACAAGAAGTACAAGCCTTGCAACTTGTCGTATGCGAGCATTTGCAGTGCTCCAGTTCTGCCATCCAAAGCAAAAAGAGACAATGCGACTGATAAAATCTGAGATGCCCACATGGCCTTGCGTGTGCCCGGCCTTTGCTAGGTTTCTGCCAAGCGGCTACACCCGTAGGGAGCCTAAGTTTAGAAGACGATGGAATCAAACTTTCGAATCATCTTGAGAAGCTTCAGACTACAGCGGTACTGTCATGGAATATCATTCCGTCGCGGCGCCAGGCTGAAGCCATGCCGTTGCTTTGGGGCGATACCTGCCTCTACGAGCTTCTCCTTCTCGGCCTCTCCCAGGGCTTTGGTTCAAGTTCCGCGGACGCCTTCTGAAGGGGCCCTGGGAAGGATCTGCCTCAGCCCTTCCCTGAAAGTATTCTTTGAAGTTTGAGCCTTGTTTGGATGTTGCTATGCCAGGCCCCACAGGATTCAATTCCTACTTTCAACAAGATGTCTGCACAGAAAGCTGGAGAAATCGCACAAAGCTCCTAGACCTAGCAACATCCCGAGACCGTCATCAATCTGACGCATTATGAAAATTAAGATCGCCGGTTCCTAACATTTCATAACAGCTGCCAACGCTTGACCAAACCCTGTCGCGAACATGCCAGGACTGCCGGCGGGCCTTTGAGGCTGAGGACACGAAGAGGGGCTCCAGCCCTAAGGACTCAGGGCTCGTGGTATCGAGGCTGTAGACCTCAAGGGGCCAGGTTTTAGAGCTCACTTCTCATTGAACTGGCATTGCGGCAATGTGGGTTGGGACACCACGAGCATCCTCAAAATCACAAAGGCTTTTTTTTGGATGCAAGCCTCGTAGCGATGGTCAGACCCCCAATGGGATGGGCAGTGGAGAAGACAGACCTGACACGCGGTGCACCCGGTGGTATTGCAAGCATTCGCAAGCTCTGATCTGAGGGCCTCATGTGTTCCTATAGTTTCTTGAGGCAGCATTACTCGTCAGAAGCTTCCAACCCGCTGCCTGTTAGATGTCATTCAATGCGTTTCTTCCGTGCTAGTCACTGTTTAAGGGCAAAGGCTTCCTCTTGCATCCTGCAAGCACTGGAGCACAAAGCACGGCGTCCACGCTCTCAAGACTCTCAAGAACATTCGCGACAGAGTCCAGGCTTTGCTCTGCCCCAGGAAGAAGACATACGGCTAGATACGGCTAGCAGCATGCCTTCAACCCAAGCCCATTCTTATGTAGGTAGAAGCAATCACCCGCTGCATGCCGCTGCCCCCACTGCCGTCCACATCAAGGCTGAAAAGAAGAGTGCCCAAGCCCTTGACTCCAGACAAAGAAGCCTTTTCCGGGTTGGCCGGAGACTGCGCAGCCGCATGTACTGCCAGAGTAAGCTCCTGGCCCTGCAAGCTTGCAACAGCTCGTGCCCACTTATTGGTGGGTGTTGCGATTAGAACACTTTTGGGCTTTCTGGCAGAGATACTTCACCCAAACTTGCTGAAGTGAGTGCAGATGGATGCTCTGGTGGAATGTGCTGCTTGTTTTGCGCTGCTAGACCGCCAGGCTCAACATGACTCGACATGCATGTGCGCTGTGTCGTGCAACGTGCCCTGTGGCGCCTCACCGAAGGTTCCTTTGGCAACGAAGAAACGCCTCAGCTACGGCTGAAACCAAGAGCACAGGTTCAGCCGTAAACTCAGAATCGCAGAGCCTTCCTCGAAGCATCTACCATACTCGTGCTGCACCAATAGGTTTTCTGCATAGTGGAGTGTGCTCGCTCACAGCTGGTAGCGTTGAGTATCCAATTTTTACTCAGCGTTGCGCCACATAGAAATTTGGCACATCTCCCCAAAAGCATCCTCTCAAGGTCGTTCCAAGAACTACCCGGAAGCTTTATACATAGCAAAAAAAGTCCTGAAAAAGTCCTCGGGGCACATGCGCACGCATTAAAAAGGACTACGTCGGAGACGTGTCCAAAGGCTTTTGGTCCAATCTCCAAGGATTTTTTGTTTGGATGGAGGACTTCCCAAACAACTTTTCTAGGACGTTTTAAGGAGAAAAAGTTGCTATACTGGACTTAGGTGTGGAAACGAAAACTTAGCGGGAACGGAAAGAATTTCGGAATAATGGCGAGAAGACCTGCTGCCTGCTTCTAATCTCTCACAGCAATCCTGCTGCAACAAACATAGATGGAGTGCTTGCAGGCTCATCTTGGTTGGCATAACTTAACTTTTGCATGCGGAGAATCTTGCTCGTCAAACGGTGGCAGCGCGACTCGGACCCAGTTGGGGAGTAAGACTGGATGTTTCTGGAAAACCTTCTTTGAGTCTATTTAGGCAGACACAAATGGACAGTACTGGACAGTGTTCCTGCAGAATGCGATTTTGAAAGTATGGATGCTTGCGAATATAAAGACGGTCACTTGTGACTATACATATCTCCAGCATGCCTGCTCAGATGGCTCTTCCCTGGGATGTGAGCCAGGTCGCTTGCACTTGCGGCAAGCAAGTTTCTTCGTGGAGAACTACGAGTTCGCTTTTCTATAAGAGGGCTATGGGCTTCAGGATATTGGAGGTTTTGGGCTTTGGACTTTAGGGCTTCAAAGACCGTTTACCAGGTTTAGGCTTCTGGGTTTAGGGTGGTCTCAAGGGCTCGAGGATGTTACTTGTAGATTTTAAGTCCTTGGGATTTACGGGTTTAAGCCATCCTCCGCTTTTAGGGCTTAAGGCTTTTGGCGGCTCAGGGCTTCAGGGATTTTGGGGTCTAGGGATTCTGAGGCTATAGGCCTTGATGAGGAATGGTCAAGCAGCTTCTCATGTGAAAAATTGCAAGCACACTGGCACGCGTAAGGCTTCCCAGCTACCTGCTCTTTGGACACACCTACCCACCCTGAGAGCGTTGGCTTGGGGTTTAGGCTTTCTCTTGCGTATGGCGAGCGTCACCATGCACATATCAGAGCAAGCTTCAGGCGACAGCGCGTTTTGAGGATTGAAATGGTCACAATCACTTTACCCGAAGCAGTCAACACAAAAAAGTCATAAGCGACAAATGGAAAATGGTCAGAAGCGGAAAAAGAGTCACAACCAACCAGAGCTCCGATTGTCGTCCGCGAACCCGAAAAAAACATTGGCTTGGCAACTACAGACCAAATACTGAACGCACTATCTGTCCCTGTTGCTCTGGCACCTCAGAACCGTGGTGCGTCGGGACGATTCGAAGATCAGAAGGTCGCCATCCTCTTGGTATTAATCATCTTGGGTTGCCGCTCCATTCAACCATGACTTTTCACATTGCAGCCTGAGGCCCAACTTGCTTATGCTCCAACTTACCTGTCGAGCGGTCAATGCTACGAGCCCACAACTTCAGAGAGCCCACTTGAACCATCACTGAAGAACCCAAGAGCCTTGGCAGCAAGATGAACACTTCCCACCACTCCTTTGTCGGGACGAGCTCGTACCAGCTTCCATCGGTCCCGGATCCCGAAACAGGTTCTGTCGCCTCCTCCTACGCTCACGAGACAGGTTTCTAGGCTGTGGCCTTGGGCTTGCGTTTGAACATGTATGTGCATGTCTAAGTAAAGATGACTATCTGAGATGACACACACACACACAACATGCACTCCGGCTTAGCTGATACCTTATTATTGGAATGTTCCATAAACATGACCTGACCTAACCTAGACCAAGAATTCTTACTGTGGGCCGGCACTCCCGCAAAGACTGGATCTGGGCAAAAGCATGGTGGGTCACAGGCAATCAACTTCTACCCTTGGGATAGTTGCTTATCTTCCTTGCGGAAAATTTTTTCATTGGGATGGGCAGAGTAATCAGCTCAATCAAGTACGCAAAGTCGCTTGCAGGGTAAGCTCCCAGAAGAGGCAGCCCGTGCTGGGAGAGGTCATGGCTGCACAGACTCGGGAGCTCTTGGGAGCTTCAACATCTTCAAGCTCAAGCTCCGCCGAAGAATGTGTGTTTTGCGTGATTGTCACGGCTCAGACTTCATGAAATCTTGCGTGCATGCTCAAGTCTCCAGCGTTCAGAAGCAAATCTATCTGAAGCGGGGGAGTGTTGAGCTCTTGGGTTTTGAACAGATTTGAAAAGTACATGGGTGCTTTGGGCCAAATGGAGCTTTTGAAGCAATCCATGCCAGACTTCTATTGTTGCAGGATCCCATTGCGTTGAAGTGATGCCCCGCTTCCCGAAAGGTCAGCTTAAAGACCAAATCTGTGGTTGTTTTTCACATGGTTGCCGCTAAAAGCCCGCATCTTGCTTCGAATATAGTCTGAAGACGGAGGCCCCATTCGAACCGACATCCCTACTGACGATAGCTCTCCCCTTGGCGCGGGAATGGTGAGCACTACCGAAGCCCGTGTGTCCAACATCTCTCTCTCTGTCTGTCTCTTCTTCTTTTGCGGGCTTTGCCCACCCCTTACTGGTGAGCTGGAGCACTGCCCCGAGCCCCAATGTGCCGCGATCCTGGTCGGTAACAGCGAGTCCAACAGACTCAATTCGGAGACTGCTGCCTTGCCCCTCACAGCCTCCGGATTGATGTCCCCTTTCTCAAGATGGCTGCGAAACCTCCTGCAGGATAGCCTCGCTACCTGTATGGGAACTCCCATCTCTACGTGACCTCCCCCCCACCCCCAGCAGTTCACTGCGACGTGTGCTCCGTCACGGTCTGTACCGAGGCACTTCCCGCTCTACTCGTGCCCTACACGGGCAAACGTCTCTCTCTCTTTCTCTTCTTCTTCTACAGGCGCACACCCTTCAACGGCATGCTGGGGATACACCCCTTGGCCGACTCCCTCTCTCTTTCTTTATTTCATGCGGGCGATGAGGTTACCCTAAAGCAACCCTTGGAAGCACTCCCACCCCCTTGTAGGGCATTGCCTTACACAGATACTTCATCAGAGCTGGGCTAGGGGTTCCCAATACAGGTGGCCACAACTATTCCCAAGATGACCACGACATTGTTGCCCTTGTCCCTGCTCCTGTGAACCGCATAAGATGCAGGTTGTCCCCTGCATCACAGGCTCAGGAAATTGTTGCTAAGAAGATCCCGCGATTGAATTTGGGCATTGCCGGTGCTTTGCTTCATGGCAGACGGACGAACCGCCAGGCCATAGCCCCCGACACGGGTTTGGTGTCGAGATTGGTTCGTGAGACTGGGTCGGAGCCGGCATTCACAGCCAAGAAACAGGAACACTGACCTCTCTAATTAATGGTCAAACTGCAGGCGGCCTTGCCAAACCGCTGGGTTGCAGGAACGCGTGACCTGCTTACACAGGCGATGGCAGCGACAACGGAGCCGAAACCGCCGCCAACAGCTCTACTTCGATTTCGATTGCTCCTACGTGAAGATGCTCCGCAGAACCTGGGTGATCGAAGAAATGCCATGGAAGATTGGGCGGCCAGTAGCAGCGACACAGCGCCGGCTAAACCTGGAACCGCGGCCGTGAAGAAATTGCGGAAGACTCCCAGGACTCCCTCAAAATGCGCTAGGGAAACCATGTGCCGGGTGAGGTTGACGTGCCGAGCAATGCATGCCAAGTAGATGCTGGGGCAGCTGACGCGGCCGTGGAGGACATAGTCGAGCTAACTGAAGGCATATGGAATGGAACGTTATGGAACGTCATGGTCCCATCCGCAGCCAGGACGGAGTGGGAACCGCACCTACACAGCATGTGCGCCGCGCTACGCTTGGAACTTCTGCGAAGGCAGGCAGAGGAAAGGAGGAATGTGGAGGAGGTGACGGCCGCTGCGAACCGAAGAAGGTCCGAATCGGAAGCTGATGAAAGCCATCCCATGGCAATGCCAGGACAGGAGGTAGGTCCGGAAGATGATGCAAAGGGCTGGATGGTGGCCCTTGGTGGAGTCCCTCCTTCGCTGGCAGCAGCACATCCTGAACTACCGCAACTGCAACTTCCACCAGACGCTGCCGAAGCCGCGTCCAGCGGAAACTTTGATCTGGCAGGAGGGGTACTTGAACCAGAGGTGATAGCAGAACGACCCGGACACCCCAGCCCACGGAGATGGAAACGGTGAAGAAGTGTCGGCCGTCAAACGCAAACAGGTGGAAGCCCATGAGCGGGAGTTGGAGAACCAGGAGATCCTGGACGCGGAACACTATGAAGCCACGCACACAATCAAACTGCAAAACCATGATTCGAATCCCACATACGCGGTAGCCCAGCACTGGGAGGCATCGACCCACGCCGAGTGGGCCCGGCGGCTGGAAACCAAGATTTGTTGATTCGATCATGGCAATCATTTTCGCATTAAGCATAGATTTGGATGAGGGCGTGATGTTGTTAGAGGGAAGACGTCTCAGGCGGCTTTTTTGTGACCTCTGCCACCGATCGGTGAAAGGTTAGAGTGCCTGGAATGGTGATGACAGGTTAAACAGACTGCAGCAGGAGCATGCCTAGGCCGGAGCGGCTTTCCCCGTATTTCGCTGCCTTTCTCAGCATATTCCAGAATTTGGGATGTGCACCTCACAGCGACATGCGCAGAATCCTGCTAGGTCTTATCACTCTGCTTGTTCCCTACATGCCTACAATCCACACAGCCATGGACACGCAACACGAACCCCAGGACGTTGCAGACCTCCAAAAACAACTGTTGGCCACGCTCTCAGTGACCCTGGCTCAAACCAAAGCCAGTGTCTGATACCTGTATTACTTCCATGATGAGGCGAGCAAGGAGGCGCTGCAGAACGGCAGCGGGGGCCTTTTTTTCTGGGCTTGGATGTTAAGCGTACTCGGCTTCAAAATTGCTTCTATTGAAGATAGAAGCATTCATATGACTTAAGGTATATGCTTTAATGAGGTAAACAAATTTGTAAAACCAACAGCAAGCGCAGCTGGCGAGGCGAGCAGGGGACAGTCACCAGCTACCCAACCCAGAGCAAGCAGAACCGACTGGGACGGGCAATCCCCAGAAAATCCCAGAATGCCGACACCGCTTCGAAGGAGCCACACTCCTACAACCAAGACCACGGCATACCACGGCAACAGTTTCTTCTTGGAACCTCCCCAATCACTAGTAATTACGCCAGTTGAGAAACTTTGAGAAGCCAATAAGAAAAACCTTTGAACTGTGGGAAGTTTTGCAGGCCAGGCGCCTTCCGTGGCACATGCCCAAATCAAATTTTTGCAGGCCGGGCGACTTCCATGGCCCAAGCAAGTGCAAGGCTGCATAGCCATCGGCCAAATGTGGCAACATATTAGAGGTAACCAGGTAGCACTTTCGGTACCATCTGCGACCAGCGAGTTCAGGAACGAAACGCCTTCAAGTTGTTTGCACTTTGCACCTCCTACCCCCAAGTTATGCCCAGCGTTATTGCTTACGCTGCGTGCAAATCATGTAGCTTGAAGACCACAAACATGCACCACTCGTAACTTCACGTCATCACTGTCGCAATCTTCCAAACTATGTAGTGCATACTTACACTGACTAGTCAGTGGTCAGGCGGAGGTGCTTAATTGGTTTGCTTCCACCCGTTCTAGTTGTGTGCTGTAGTGATGAAATCAGGCCGGCGAAGCTTAAGTACACTGCCTCAAGGCTGATGTTCAGCATGTCGTAGAGCACTTGGATGTTCTTCGAGGGCTCATTGCTATAATGTTATGAACATCTGGCGCAGCTTTTGCCACAGGATCGCGGTTTGTCTTGTACTCAAGGTTCTCCCGCGAGGGGGACATGTAAGAGCGCTCTCGTGGCAGTCGGCCGATGAGTCCCGGTGTCAAAGTCCACCACCTCCATAATATGGGCCGCAATTCTTGAACGGTCACGGGTTCCTCTCTGCTCAAGATGGTCCATGGTTCTTTGTCGGTCCGGCGTTCTGGTCGCTGCATGCAGGAGGCCATGTCCGGGGCTTCTGCATCATCGGTTCTTCGCACTTCTCCCTGCATCCGTGCCGTTGCCGAAGACATTCCTGCCTGTCCTCCCAGGCTGGTATGTGTTCCGTCTTGTGGTGTAGACAGATGGCTTGGCGTAATCTGTGGTTGTGCGGGCTGTGGAGGCTGCAGGGGTGGTTGTGGTTGCGGCTGTGGCTGCGACTGCTGAGGTTGTGATCCCTCGAGTGTCGCACTCAGCGGGAGTTGTTGTGGTTGCGATGTGTACTTCGGTTGTGTCTGGCTGTGCGGAGGCTTTTGGTTTCTATCGTTGTTGCGAGGATGACAGTTGCTGAGGTTCGGAGGTCTGTGGTTGTGATGGCTGCGGAGGTTGTATTGGCGAGGGTTATTGTGGCTGCGGCCGTGTCTGCTGGGTGAGCTTTTCACGCATTGCAGTTGACGAGGGCTCTTCAGATTGGGGTTGTTGTTTCGAGGCATGTTGTGGCTGTGCCGGTTGCGCAGGCTCTTGTGGTAAGACGAGTAATGGTTCAAGGATAGAAGAACAGCGAAGGAACAGGTAGATTTCGCAGCAGCGCGAGGCTCGCTGCAATGCTTGTAGGCTTGAACCAAAATGGGCATGGCTCTCTCTTCTTCTTCTTCTTCTTCTACAGGCTATGCGCGCCCGCAGGAGCACGCCGGGGCTAGGCCCCAAGCCCAAACCATCCGTTAGGCGCAGCAAGGAGGCTCGCATGTTCACTGGATTGTTAAGTGCATACCCCTTCTTCTTCTTCTTCTACTCCCCTCCCTTATCCGGTGCACTTCCCCTCTCTTGCTGGAAAATGGTCAGGAGAATTTGGCCGAGGAAGGTTGGCTTTCGCCCCTGCATCTCACTGCCAGTGCTCGGTTAGGGAATGTTTCCCAACACAAAGACTCAAACTGAAAGCGCTACCAGGCATTTGACATTCATTTCTCTCTCTCTCTCTCTCTTCTTCTTCTTCTATAGGCTATGCAGCATCAAAGACTCTCTCTCTCTCTTCTTCTTCTACTTCTTCTCTCTCTCTCTCTCTGTTCCCCTGTCTGACATGCTCCTGCGACTGAGACATCGCTGCAAGAAGAATGCTAGTACTTCTTAATCGAGACCTGCCAGCTGTCAGGCATGTCTTTGATTCCATCCCGTGCTTCAAACCACGAAAAACCACCCAACCCTCTGCTCAAGTTGCCCAATTCCATCAATCATGTTGCTCTGATATCTGATTTCGACGTAACAGCACTGACATGATCTCCAGGGCTTGTTGCTCTAGTGATACTGCCGCCGCTCACGCAAACACAACGAGCTGTTGAAAAGCTCTTCGACAGATCACAAAACAAGTAGGAAACAAATGCGATGAGTTATCCAGCTGGGGCCTAGCTTGTCCCTAGAGGGTTCTTTCTTTCAAAGCCCTGCTTACATGCCCAGAGAGAAAGGACCTCCTATCGTCAACACTCAGCTCAAACCTCTCTTGGCACCATTTGGACAGCAGCCTGTCCAAGAACTCTGCTAGGTCGCCGCCATTCGCGCGCAGCGATACGACGAAGAGGTATTCTGAATCCTCTAGAACATCCTGATGGAGCTGCATTGCAAGTACTTTGCTCATTGCGTGGCGGGATGCGCCACGCAAACAAAGATGCTGGTTCAAGACATGCGGTCGAGACACATGCGGGGTAATTAAGCGGGTTCAGTGTGCGTGAAGGCAGGGCACAGCCGTTGCAAAAGTTCTAAAGGCTCGCTCTGAGAGAGCATTCCAGCCAAGCAGCAGTGACAGCTGAGAGCATTGGATGCTGAAGCGCCTTCCTTACCACGTGCAAGGGTCGAGCCCAGGACATATTCACCGCAAAACAACATCAGCCAGTTGTCTGAGATGAACCAGCATTTCCTGCTACATGGGAATGTCCAAACATGAGCCAAGCAGCAGCTTCATCAGCTCCTGCGAGGCCGCCCAGACGTTAGTGAGCCGCGGCTTGAAAATGGAGCGGCACCTCGGCCGTCGGCTTGCACGAGACTCTGCTGCTCCCAGCCCTGCTGCTGCAACACTGATCTATGCAGTCGCCGATGACCACCGCCAGTTTGTGTCCGCCGGCTGCACTTTGGTCTCCCCATCCCACATCCTCGCTTTGAGTACCCCAAGTCAACCAGTGTCCCCTCGCTTTCCAGAGGCGTTACCAGCGGTAGGCCCAAGTCATCTAAATCGGGGGACTGTCACCCCACTGGCACGTAGTTTTGACCCCGCAGCCAGAACAATTTCTGGCTTATGATAGTTTCGTGAGGCATTCTTCGGGCAGAAATTGAATTTGAGAAGTGTTAGGCTAAAAATCGGTTTGATTGAGGATTGCTACGTTGCAATGTACACAGGTTGTTGCTCCATCCTCCATTTCAAGCGATAGGATTGCCACGCACCTCAGGTTGACAAAATTGCTGAAGACAGATTGAATGTGGTTGACATACGGTGCTGCTGCAGTGCAGTTTATGGAAAAGCTGGGACTCCAGCGTCTTGAGTATTCCAGATCGACGGTCCTGTGCAACTTTCGCACGACCGCGGTGCAGAGTACATGTCAGGTTCCCAGTTCCCTGACTCATTCTCGCTTCCAGGGGCGCTGGACAGTTCCAGATCTGTAGAACCCGTCCTTCAGGACCTGAACTGAACCCATCGCCCACACTCCGACATCGTACTCGAAAGTGAAGTGTTGCTCCCTGAGCGGTTGAAGGGGGAGCACGCAAAAAAGGGAACGAGATAACATTGGGCTCCAAGGAATTTGGGAAGTTGTTTTGCCTTGCTTGATGTGTGCGTTTGTTGTCTTGGGTTCCATTTTGGCGTGCTTCTCAGCGAAAAGCCAACTTTCTGCGCTTCCTGCAGGCCTCTAATACTGTACTTTGCTTTGCAGCATTTGATGCGTTTCGGAAGCCTTGTACAGGAATAGCACCGCACGTGACAGTATCAGAAGTAATACTTGTGCTTGCTGACTTGGTGGTAATGGCGATGACAGGGGTACCAGCCATAATCAGAATGACAGCAGTAAGCGTCAATAGTAGCAGCATTAAAACCACTAAAACTTAACATTAATAAAGGGCAATCATGTCGGTGCAGCAGCAGTACTACTACTTCTGCTGCTACGACGACGACTACTTACTACTACTCCTACTCCTACTGCTGCTGCTGCGGCGGCTGCCAATACTACTCCTCGTCCTCCTCCTCCGACGTCAAATGGCAGAGATGGTCTTGACCACCGTAGCAATGAGAAGAATGACAGTGCTTGAAATGACAGCATCGATGAAAATTACATAATAAAAGTGGCAATTACAGCAACAGCAAACAGGACTATGCGCATCAATAACAGTAGCGCAGTATTGAAGTAAGATTCATGATTGCTTTAAGGATGGCAGTTACTAATTTGGCATTAGTAGCCAGAACAGGCCCCCAGAAAGAAAGCAAGAAGCAGATAGCAGCCCACAAATAGCAAGGAGCTAGAGGCATAAACAAAGAGGCAGCGGGCAGAGGCCCAGAATGGAAGGCAGAATGTAGCAGGAGAAAGCAGCGTCACCCTGGGAGCGCTTTCGACATGCAAACACCATGGACCTGTTGGCAGTGGCACCGTTTGCAGACACCTCACCCAGAACGGCTGCCGGCATCAAACAGGCATATCGGCTGGCTTCTAGTTCACTTGCAATGGAAGAGAAACATAGAGCAAGACTGAAAAACTCACGGGACCACCTCACCAAATGGCACAGTGCCAGTCCGAGCTGTCTGACATGCGCACTGTAGCCGTACCCCAGCACTCTGCAGCTTGACTTTGAGCATCACAAGTAAATTCCTCCAGGCTGGATCCCAGTCAGGAAGCGTTTGGAAGCTTCACCCCAAGCCTGAAAAAAACATACTAGCCTGCCTTTACCAATGTTCCTTTCGAAGCAACCCGCAAGGCTACAAAATCCTTGACGCGTGATGCTGTGTGAGTTTAGCCAAGAAACAGAACAAAGCTCCTCACCCCAACCGCGAGGGTTGTGGGTGGAGTTGGCATAGGGTCCTGCCTTAGGGCTGTACTTCAATTTTCGGAATGCAGGCTTCGAGGTCTGGAGCAACCAAAGCAGGACTCAGAGAATCCCGGAAAGATCCGGCAAAGGATCATGCCCAGCAGGAAAGGAGGTAAACCCGCGGTGAGGGCCCCCTGAAAGAGAGGGTACCTTCCCTTCTTCTTCTGCACCCCCTTTGCTAGACCAAGAAGACTGCTCGGAAACTATGCATTTGGGGGGATATGACGCACAGGTTCGCGTAAGCCGCCCACAAGCTGTTCAAGCCTTGTCTGGAATCTCATCAGTCTTCAGCATCCAAGCTACTCAGCAACCTAACTGCTTATGTCACTCTCAGAACCTATGCTTCGAAAAAAGCCGAGGCGCCTGCCCAATGCCGAGCGAGCAAGCGCTACCCCATGTCCCCAGAAAATGTCCCGCCAGCTACGTCCCTCAAGGGTCAGGGAATTGTACATGCTGTATTTGGGCTTGGAAGTCTGGCTCGGAAAGGCAAAGGTCGAGTATTGGAGGCACTGTGCCAAAGTACTTCGTAGTTTTTGCAGGCATGCACGTTTCCATGAGTAGTTGGATTCAGGTTCGGGCATCATGAAGAAGCCCGGTCATCAAAAGCTGCCATGGGCTCAAAACAGGCTTCTGAGACTTCTGCTAGATACCCTTGCTCCAGTATGTCCGGCTGGGCTCCTTGAGCCTCGACTTGGCAGCTGAGTCTTTCAACGGCTGAGGTATTGCCATTCAGGACTCTTGAGGCAACTGTGGAAAGATCAAGTCCTGCGCAAGGAGGTCCGCTTTCTCAAGCACCAGCAGGGTAGCACTCAATACAAATGCATTGCACAGATCTGCTTACATAACCACCCCTCTTGATTTGTCTTCTCGTGGCTGGTCCTATCGCTGGAAGGGCTGGCATGAACCTGCGACATGATGCGCAAACATGCAGTTCTTACAAACCGCTAGGGCTCCGCATGGGCTGGGGGACAGTCTGTGCTCGGGCCTTACGTAGCTCATTTAACTGGGATTTCCCTTGTCTGCTGCCTGCCGCGTGCGCGGTAGCCCAGGGGAACCTGTGGCGTTTATACATACCAACGTCCTTGAGGCGGAGCTCAGAAACAGCCGGGCTTTTCTCGCTTGCCTCTGCTGAACTTGAGAAAATCAGGTAAGGCACTATGACACCGAGTGGCCCTGGGCGTTGGGAGAAACTAAAATCTTCACTTCTTGAAGTTCTGGCTCTTGAAAAACTGCTTGCCTCTCACAACTTGTATGCAGAAGAGCACCAGTGAAGGTTCTGCATTAGGTGGACATATATGATAGGACACAATTTGCAAGATGAAGCTCAGAACTTGTAGAAGTACCCACACGGCACCAAAGCTTGTCCTGAGAATTCTTTGCAAAAAAAGTCAAGCTTCACCATCCCGAGGCCCGCTCTGCGGAGCCGCGTTCTTAAAGGGTGTTGGGCTGGGAAACTTCAAGCCGCAGAGTAGATTCACAAGAAATTTTCTTGTGAAAGAGTTCTGCGCGGCACGTGGCTAGTTAGAATCGGTGGGGGTGACGTCTTTCGTACTGACCCTAATCAGTTCGACCGTAGTTCTATACGGCAAGGTTTGACACTGCCACTGAGAAGTGGCAAGTCACCAGCTAGGAGAGTGATAAATAAGAACTCCTCGATCTACATGTCAAGAAAAGAATGCCACACGTTCTGCCTGCAAGCCATGTCCGCCCACTACATTGGACATGCCCTTTCTAAAGATTGTTTGTCGTGGCGGGGGGGGGCACTGCATCCTTAGCCACGCTTTGCCGCTTGCCATTAGCTGCTGAGGTCAACTCCGAGGAAACCAGCTGCACAGAAGTTGATCGGAGTCTATCAGTATCGACCAAAAACCCGAGATGGTTTCAAGAAGTGCAACCTGCACAGAACCAGTCGAGATCAGAGTGCTTGTCGACAGGTCGAGTCTGCTGATTACGCATGCTCTGTCCTCTGCCCTCACTTGATAGTCCCATGCCTTCAGGCAGGTCTGACCTATCTTGATGCAGAACCTGCAATTTGCACCCTGAACTCTGCACAACACATGCGCGAAGAGAAAGCTAATCATACGCCACCAAGCATAAGTAGAAAAGCAACAATGCTTCACCTACCTTGCAGCATATCGTGCCCAGCAACCCTAAAGACTCTCAAGCAAGAATACCGAATACTGCTGGCTACCCTGCAAAGTTAGGCCATGTGCAAAATTCCACCGGTGAAAAGTCCACACTTTCCACGACGGCGCAGGCCCACGTCCGGGCTTTTGTGCGAACTCTGCTGTTCATAGGATGCCCAACCAAGGCAGATCCGTTGGCAGCACATCTTGTTTGATAAAAGCTCTTGATTAATTCTCAGATAACGAGGCGTGATGATTGCTGCGTTGCGAGGGCGAGGTCTCACTGCCTTGTGCATCCCATGAGTCATTGAGCGCTGTGCGAAATCGCTGTCCTTGAAGAGGTTGCACACCACATAATTCCTCAGGTAATAGGTTCATGTACGGCCTTGACTGGGCTTGTGCGTGGGCATCTTGCTTTGTCAGGCAATCATAGGCTCTGCAGCAATCAGATTGAATCGGCACCTTTCATGAACCCTCAGGACTGTCTGACTATGGACACAAGAGGCTGAACCAGCTATCTCGCATGTTGAAGGCAAACCCTTTGAATTCCATCGACGAGTACGCACGTCCCGGCTCACACCTCGAGAAGTTCTAGCCAGTGTAGCAGCCACACTTAACACCTCTCAACTACGGAGCCCTTACATTGTCGATTGATATTACTCAAAGCTGTTTGCAAAGTGGCTCAAGGAGATCAGGATGCGATTGATGTGGGGACAATTATCCAAGTGTTGGCCCTGGCTATTCGAAGGTCTCAATACCAAGGTGCAGAGTCTAGAGACTAGACTCCTAGACGCCTCTGGCCCTGTAGTTTCCTCTGGCCCTGTAGTTTGAAAGGCCCATAATGACGGCTGGATAACAAGGCAAGGCCAGACGACTGGCAGTCCAACCTGGAGACTGCAAGGCTTTCAGATGCTGTCAGCATGTGGGGGATTGTCAAAATTATGGTCCCTTTTTGGGTCCCTAAATTAGGCCCCGTATTAGGCCCCGTATTATAATAGGGACCCAAAAAGGGACCATAATTTTAACAATCCCCCAT